>RJWM01044612.1:0-13195 GCA_004363535.1 Dasyprocta punctata | reverse complement strand
AAAAAAAAAAAAAAAAAAGAGAGGGGCACAGCTGGGCATGGTGGCGCACGCCTTTAATCCCAGCACTTGGGAGGCTGAGGTAGGTGGAGCATTGTGAGTTTGAGGCCGGCTTGGGCTACAACATGAGCGCAAGGCCAGCCTGAGCTACATAGTGCAGCCCTGCCTTGAAAAGCTAGGACTGGGAGTTTGGCTCAGCAGCTTAAGTGCCTGTCTGGCAGGTGTGAGGTTGTGAGTTCAATCCCCAGAGCTGCCAAAAAAAGAGGCACGGGGAGATGTGGTACACAACAGGCATGTGACCCAGAGCCAGAGGCTGGTCAAGTGAAGAAATGCTTATAGCTATCAGCTGTCAGACGCAAGGAACAGGGGTTTTCTACTAGAACCTCCAGAGGAAGCTTGGCCCTGTCCATGCCTCGACTTCAGTCTAATAAGGGATTTTGGCTTTCTGACTCCAGAAGTGAGAATAAATGTGTTGTTTTAAGCCACCAACTTTGTGGTAATTTGTTTTGGCAGCCACAGGAAACTGATACAACACGAGTGAGTCAAAATAAACCTTCCCTCCAAAAGAAAGAAAAAAAAAAAAAAGAAAGAGGTCTGATCATAGGTTCAGAGGATAGTGGTATGTGGTATGACATCTAGGGGGATCTCCTGAGGGTTGCAGCCATTGTTGATTCCCTATGGTCTTGTTTTGGAAGCCCTGTATCATTTCCATTGTTTTGTTCGGTAGGGTTTTATTCTCTTTTGTTTTATGTCAATCTGATGGCAGGAACAGCTATTTTAAAGATAGCAAGATAAACCGGGCATAGTGCTGCATGCCTTTAATCCCAGCACTTAGGAGGATGAGGCAGGAAGATCATGGTGAGTTTGAGACCAGCCTGGGCTACAAAGTGAGTTCAAGGCCAGCCTAAACTGCATAGTGAGACCCTGTCTCAAAAAAATAGGGCCAGGAATTTATTTAGCTTAGTGGTGTAAGCGCCTGCCTAGCAAGCTCAAGGTTGTGAGTTTGATCCCTGGTACCAAAACAAAACAAAACAAAAACAAAACAACAAAGATAGCAAGATACATTATGGTAGCAATTTTGAATTTACTATTGGCTTGCTTTGAAGTCCTTTATTGCATTCATTGTTTTTTTTGTTTCTATTCTATTCTGTTTGATTTTTACTACTTCCGAAGTTATCTGCAGCTATTTTGAAGACATCAAAAGGCATTAATGGTAACTACTGTTGATTTTGTAATGTTGTGAAGTCCTGTATCTTTTACACTGGTTTGTTTTGATTGGTTTTATTCTTTTATCCTTTTTAAAATAAAAATAGAGAAAATGAGCATGGCAGGTAAGATGCATTTCTTGCACTGTGGTAGGATGACACGGCGTGATCAAAGAAGTTTTTAATTAAGTCAAAGACACACTGCCATTAATCCCCCTCAAAATATCCTTCCCACTTTCAAACACTTAGTATGCGGGCACCAGGAATTGAACTCCGGTCCTCACACTTGCTTCAAACACACATCCCATTGTTCTTACCACTTAACTTTTTGTTTTTTGGCACTAGGGCTCAAACTCACCACCTCACACCTGCCATGCAGGTGCTTAAGCCACTGAGCCAAACTTCTGGCCTTAGTTTTTTTTTTTTTTTTTTGGTGGCATTGGGGATCAAACTCACAGCCTCATGCCTGCCAGACAGGCGCTTAAGCCACTGAGCCAAACTCCCGGCCCTAGTTTTTTGAGGCAGGGTCGCACTATGTAGCCCAAGCCGGCCTCGAACTCACGACGCTTCTCCTACCTCAGCCTCCCAAGTGCTGGGATTAAAGGCGTGCGCCACCATGCCCAGCTCATAGTCATTTTTACTTTGGGGAAGAGCCAGAAGTTGCAAGGTACCAGATATGATGAATAAGGTAGAGGAGGACACACCCTCGTGTTTTTATGAGTCTGCCTTTCTGTGGGATGGCACTCCACAGCTACATTCTCAATGTTCTTGATCACATCTCAAAGACATGAAAGGACTTCTAGAACAGCTTCAGAAAGCAGCAAGAATGATGGGATAAATGGGATTAAACAAGAGGGAATATTTTGCGGGAGATTAATAGCAAAGTGTCTTTTACTGTAAAATTTTAAATTAAAACATCACGTTCTTGATCATCTCTTACACAGCTAAAGGTAGATGACAAATATCAGACTTTAGCAAAAAAGGAAAGTATTCTGTGAGGAAAAACCGGCTATATGAAATTCACAATAAAGAGTACTGACACACTGGGAGAGGAAAGAGGATCACAAGTTCAAGTCTAGTCTAGGTAACTCGTAAGATGCTGTCTCGAGCTAGAGATGTAGTTCAGTGCAAAGGTCCTGGGTTCAATCTCCAGTACTGCAAAAAGAAAAAAATAACCTCACACCTATATATTCTAATTTATGCACACTTCAGTTGTATCAATACAGTATACACTACCCTTAGGTGTACAAGACATTATACAGCAGGTCTTGAATCTCCAGTGCTGAGCTTGGTAGTACTCATTTTTTAAATGAACAAATGTGATTTTCAGCTACTCCCTCACTTCTTTGGGCTCCAGACTCCCTTTCCACACATTAGGTTTGGCAGGATGAAATGGAATTCTCCATGGGCAGGGCTGGTACCAGGTGTTGCTGGATCACCTGCTATGTATGAGAACAGGCGGTGGGGACAGGGACTGATAGAACTCGGCACCTGGCGTGGTGCCGTGAGGTGGTGAGGCCAGGTTCTAAGAGTCAGGTGTGGACCCCTGGGAGCCCTGCTCAGGATTACCACCTCACACAGATGGACATCAAAAGGCTACTGTTCCGGTCCAGAGACCAAAGTCAGCAAGATGGCAAGAACTGCTGAAGTCAAAGCCCCTCCTGCATGGTGAAAGGCCCCTTTCACCCAGGGGCTGGGAAAAGCCAATGCCTGACACAAAAGTCTCCCCCCATGACCTTCATCCTTTCACAGAGTCCCAATCCCATGCCCCTAGAACCAGAGGCCCAGGCATGGGTGGAAATACTCACCTGTCATGAAGAATCTGGATGTTCAGCAAGTCACTTCCCTTAGCTTCAGCATGTCTTTTCCAAGTCATCCAGGATCCACTGTACTTAGTTTGGTGCTACCCCTGCAGGTTCACGTCGCACAGACCATCCAGAGGCCCTATACTAGTTCTCACACTAGTTTTCTTGTTGTTTTGTGGGTTTTTTCGACAGGGTCTCACTATGCAGTACAGGTTAGCCTCAAACTCACGGCAATCCTCCTGCCTCAGCCTCCTCAGTGCCGAGATTACAGGCATGAGACACCATGCCTGGCTCTGGTAGTAGTTTTACACTGAGCCCTGGCTAGCCAATTGCTTCCTCTGGATTATCGTTACCACACACGGGCAGTTAGGTGGTTTGTCCAGGTTTCCACAACAGTAATTTGGTCAAGCTGACTGGCTCTGAGCAGTGAAATGCAGTGAGGGAAACCCTTGGCTGAAGCTCATGACCAGGCCCTGGGAGCCAGGTCAGGGATGCGGAGACACAAACGCTCTCTGGGTCCCAGTTCACCCCACCCACAAATGCCTCCTTTATGCCTTCGTCTGTACCCTTTACTCTATCGTATTTGGAATACAGGGCCCAGAAGAGTTTTGCCTACTACTGGGGTTCCAGTGAGGGCATGGCCCACATACAGTGGGAGCTGAAAAGCTTATTACTAAGATCACACATACACCCTTACAAAAGCTGGCTTCTCCCTGCCATGATTCAGGGTGTCTTCCCCTTAGTGGAAGGTGTGCGAGTTCTCCGTGACCCTACCAGGGAGTGTGTGGCCCCTGGACACCATGATTAATGAAGGCTATCCTCCTTGGAGAAAGAGGTCAGTGGGCAGAGGACAAGTCTACCTTCAGTCATCAAGAGGCTGAGTATCAGTGACCAGTTGCCTGCCCTGGAGTCCCCTGGGCAATCAGCTTCGCTTTCCCAAACCCTGTTTAAGGTTTAATTAAATAAAGGGATCAAGCAAACACCAAAGGCAAGCTTTTTCTTACATCAATATCAGACAACTGTTTCAAAATATATTAGATTTGGTTTTTATTGTAGAGCACACATATCAGGGCAAAGTGCTGCACACACAACTACAAATCATTTTTGGGAAAAAAGCTGTAAAAAAAATAAAACTGCAACTGCTTTAGTTATGCAGTCCCAAATTGAGGAATTCACACTGGCAAAGGAGTTCTGGCCCTAGAGAAGAGCTTCTTGATGGTGGTTGCCCCAGATTCCTGCAGCCTCTGAGGTCTCAGGCTGGAGACTCTATGCAAAGCCCTCTAGACTGGTGGTGGTGGTGGCCTGGTTGCCAGGAGGGCCTGTGTTTTTCAAAGACCCCAGTCCTGGTCAGACTGGCAAGATGACATTCCTAATGAATCTAGATCAGCAAGACTCTGCAGCCTTCTAAAATCTGAGTAGACAGAAACTGCCAAGACTTCACCTTTTTTCTCCCATTGTTATTTTTTAGAAGCCCCTTCCTGAACACCCATGCCCCTGAGGCAGAGAAGGCACCAACCTAGTCTGTAGGCCTGAGCTCTGGCCTTGGATGCATGCTGCAGGCAAACAGAGGCAGTGACACCTTCTTAGAAGGGGTGACATAGGGACAAGGTCCAAGCTGACCAATGAAGGGGAAAGGAAAAGGAGGAAGCCAAGAGACCAAAAGAAAAAATAACTCAAAAAGAAAATAAAAACCCTACCGTACACCACAATGATTTCCCACACCCCAAATGCTAGACTTGGAAGGACGTCAGTCCCTCTAGCTAGAAACAACTCCTAAAATGACCCAACATGGCAAGTCTAACTTCTGTATAATTTCACGCATGTGCTTGAAAGGAGCGACCCAGCAAAGAGGTGTACTCTTGGCAAGAGAAGTCAGGACCACCACACTAGCCCCCTGGCAGCCCAAGAAAAATGTGCGGAGAAAGCCCAGAGGGCTCAGCACTCAGCTTTGCGGTGACAGGGGCTGGGATTGTTTAAGCCCTCCACCTCCCCCCAACCCAGACAGTTCTGCACCGGAAAAAAAGAAGGTATCTGCATGAGCTTCCAGAGGATGGAGAATAGGTGAGAGGTGGGGAAGCTGCCCCATGCAGAGCAGGCCTGGTTCCAGGAAACCTCAACCAAGGGCAGACATCAGTGGAGGAAAAGGGGCAGGCAGGAAACTGAACTTTGTTTAGAACACTGCAAAGATTTATGTTTAAAGCAAAAATGCAAATTTCTTAACTGAAACATTTTGTTGCTTTTAAATAAACTCAGCTCCACTTGAAGATGGCTGGCCCCCACACCTTGACCAGCTACTCCGGCACAAGCCTTTGCCCCCAACAAACACCAACAGCCTTTCTAGGAAGAAACCCAAGAACACAAGAACCCAGGTCAATTCTGTTCTTCAGCCTTAATGGGCAATGAATCAGGGAAAATATATGTAAGATCAAAAACAAAAACAAACAAAAAACCTTCAAAAAAACAAAACAAAACAAAAAGGAGGGGCAGCTATGTGAGGAGAAGCCAGAGTTCCCAGCAGGGTGGTGAGTAGGCCTCAGTGCCTCCGCATCTTCACCTTTCGGGCAGGGCTGCCTGCTGCCTCCGAGCAGTCCTCTGTAGACTCATAGGACTTGCGCCAGTAATTCTCAGAGCTGAAACTACCCCTACGCCGGTGAGTGGGCAGCAGCACTGAGCGTCGGTTCTCTTCCTTGTCCATCTCCAGGATACGGGGCCTCCAAGGAAAAGGGGAGAAGGGATGTTATTTGAGAGATCAGCAGGAAAGGGCCTGATCTCATCACCTCTGTGTCCAGTCTCAGATGGGATGCCAGCTCAGTGGTTCTGGACAGAAGCACTGACACTGAAGGTTCCTGGTCATTAAGTGTCAGTGGCCACTCCTCATCCTATAAGCACCTCCCAGTCACCCTGTAGGGGTCTGCTTGGCTTTGAGTCTGGTGCCCAAGACCCTACCAAGTCTGCAGGGCAACAGAGGAGTCCCTCTCTCAGCCTCAAGACCCTCCAGGTTCTGCCATCTACCTCAGTGTCCCAACTCCCTCAACTCTCTTCTCTGCTCACCAAGCCAAAACAGCCCCTGAAACCACCAAGCTTTTTTCTACTTCACAGCTTCAGCCCATAAAGTTCTTCCTGCCTAGAATGCCTACTTTATCCTTCTGCTCTCATTTAAAAATTATCCTCCCCAACCCTTCTCAAATAGGCCCCCAGTTCACTTCTCAGTGCCAAGATACCCTTATAACACCTAAGTATAAGCCTGTAAGTGTGTGTTCAGGTGCGACTAAGCCAAAGAAAGGCCATGACACACTGCCATTTGTCAGAGTGCTCTGGGGATACAGGCAGCTGGCCAGGAATTGGGCAGGAAAGTCACGATTATAAAGGACAAGACATAACATTTTGGAAGGGTGAGCTGCCCCAGGTTCCTAACCAACCTGCCACTTATGGTTTTTCACTCATTCCTCCCTGTATCCAGGTCATGGGGTTACTTTGTCTCCTGATCCCAGCACCGGGGAGTAAACCCAGGGAATACTAAGCTACATTCCTAACCCTTTTTATTTTTTAGATTTTTTTGAGGTAAGCTCTTGCTATATATAGTTTGGGCTGGTCTTTAACTCCCAATTCTCCTGCCTTAGCCTCCCAGATACCACGATTACTGGTGTGTACCACCACACTCTGCTCCTTATTCTTTTTTAGATAAGGTCTCACTAAATGGCTCATGCTGGCCTTGATCTTATCTTCCTCTTCTCTCAGGCTTAGGAGCAGCTAAGATTACAGGCACATGTCACCACGCCCAGGTTTTGCTGTAGTCCTTAGCTGAGTACCTGTGGGCAGCATCAGGATCTGCCTTGCGGTGGGACCGCTTGGGCTTCAAAGTAGGGTCCCTGTTGTTTCCTGACAGGCGATCTGAAGCATAGCTGGGTGGCAAAATAGAGCTGCTCAGGGACTTTGTTTCCAACCGAGGCGCATCTAATCTTGTCCTGCAAAGGAAACACACACACACAGGTCCCTTCAAACCAATTCTCTCTCCAGCCAGGCCAAGTGGAAGTGAGCTGACTCTGGAAGCCTGCACTCTCTGCTTTGTATCTCAATCTCCTTGGGGTTCAACTAGAGATTGGTTTGGCTGACCTCCAAAGACCATCCTTCTCAAGCTTAAGTCTAGGAAAAGAGAACACTTCTGTTTGAAGACTTCCAGTAATAAGGATCTGGTATCACAAGGAATGGATCCCACAGCTTGTGCTCAGCTGCACGAGGCAGTTCTACCTCACTGCTCTTGGCCCCAGTGGTTCTCTAAAAGTAATTACTCCACTTGCCACAAGACTGAAGGCCCCAGTGGTGAGTGCTCATACTCCAACAGATGCATTCAACCTTTCCTGAAATACGAACACAGGAAGATCCCTTCTGAAGCCTGTAGAGGGGCTAAGGGGAAATACAATCAGAGAAGCTCCACTTTCTCATATAGAATCAGGAACACAAAAGCTGACTGGCAGAGCCAAGACGTAGGAGGAACCTAGGTTCATTCCAAAATCACGAGCTTGGCTCTGCTTCTACCATAGCCACCTAATGGCTGCTGCCTGCTCCAGAAGTCTGACCACGTAGACACCAGAGGTATTTAGAAAGCAAAGTCCTTGGCCTCACTAAGTAGAGGAAAGACATGCAAGCATAGACAAAGAAGAAGGTGATGGAGGAACTGGGCAGAGGCGCTCAAGGCAGTGATCTGAATTCCTTATAAAGCTAGACCAAGAGGAGGATGGCCTGTGAAATCTCAAGGAAGCCCTGAGGCTTCATGTGGCACAGAGAAAGGCTGCCAAGTCAGGCAGAGGGAAAAAGAAGGCAGAAGAGGGGTCTGGGTAGCACTGGTGATAGTGGTGGTGGGCACTGCAGAAGGCCCTGAAGGTATCTTTTTCAGAGACTGCTGGGTATAAAGTAGTAACTAACTCAATTCTGAGCAAGTAGGGGCTATCACCAGGGTAGATATCGCTTCATAAGAATGCTGAAGGGAAGAAAGCAGATGAGAAATCCAAAAGCTGCATCTGGTCCTCATAGCTCCCCCACCTTCCCCATAGCTGCTACCACCGTCACTCTCCATTGTCTGGCCTACTGTAAATAGATGGGGAAAACTGGGTCAGAAGGTGACAAGTCAATATCCTAAAAGTCACGGGAGAAAAGGTTTAAGCCTAGGTGAGACTTCAAGCCTGAAGACAGAAATCACTGTAAACTCTGGTAAGATCTTTCTCTGGAGGCTGGCAGAGGTGTCTCTCCTTCCTTCCGGCTGGAAAATAACATTTTGATGTACTGAGGCCCACACTGACAGGCAGGTGGGAAGGCAGGCAGAGCAGATATCCTTGCCCCTTAGCTTTGGAGTCAGAGAAGGGAAGTCCAGAGGGGCCCAATCGTTGACCCATCAATTTCAGCCTCCACTTTGGGCTGCTCCAGGATTAGGGAAGCAGGACCTAGCATCAAGATTCTTTCCCGGGTGCTATTCCTGCCCGCAAGGCCCCGCAATCCAGGCTGGTCATGGTCCTCCTTTGGATCTCACTTTTTCCACCTGAGCAAAAAAGAGAAATGTGGCGGGGTGTGGTGGCGCACACCTTTAATCCCAGCACTCCGGAGGCTCAGGTAGGAGGAGCATTGTGAGTACAAGGCCAGCCTGAACTACATAGTGCGACCCTGTCTCAAAAAACTAGGACCGGGTGTTTGGCTCAGTGGCTTAAGCGCCTGCCTGGCAGGCACGAGGTTGTGAGTTTGATCTCCAGTGCCACACACAAAAAAAGGGTCTGGCTTTAAGGCTTCATTTCATTTTTGAGGGTGAAGGAATCAGACAAGTTATCTCCTTTAAGGCTAGAGTTCTTTGAGAAATTGAGTAATCTCACTGGGCAATGATGAGACATGAGGATATAAATTAAGAATATATGAGCCCTCAGGCCTTCTAGGCTTTATACCCTTGAACTCAGAAGTCCAGGTGGCAGAGCTCAGACCAAATGAGATGTGAACCATTAAGCTTGACTACAGAAACTTGTACCCTTATGAAACAGTCCCTCTTCTGGGATCCACACAGCTAAGATTTTACAGGTATCAGGAAACCTGGGTGCCCCCGCAAAGTCTCCATGAAATGCCAGTAGGGCACCACCATAAGTGGTGGATATGAACAGCCACCAAAATGAGTCTATGCCTAAGCTTGATCCACACACTTCTGGGACACATTCTGCCACAAATAACCCTGGTGTGGGCTCCAAGTCCTCAACATACTTTTTTACTCTGCTAGGGATTGAACCTAAGGGTGCTTCATCACTGAGCTAACCCACATCCCTTTATGAGATAGACTCGTACTAATCTGCCCAGGCTGCCCTCAAACTTGTGATCCTTCTGCCTAGCCTCCTGAGTAGCTGGGATTACATATAGTCATGTGCCAGTGTGCCCAGTTTCCAGCCCTCAGCTCTTAAGCTTACTATGTGAAGCAGCCTGCCTGGACACACTGAGCCATGACAGCAGATCCTCACCAAAGGTCTAGGACTGTTGGAGATGCTGGGGAAACAGGGTTAAAATCAACTGTACCTGGACAGGTTAGGTGTACCAGCCAACCTTTCCTTCTTTAGCTACCTCAAAGAAGGGATGAAGTAGCCCTACAGAAACCCAGATTTCTGTGCCCACTTTCGGGATGGTGTGAACTAGTCCCCCAAGGGCTCTGAGACACCTCTGGAACAATTAAGTATATGTCACAGAAACTAGAGAAGCTCCTGTCTGTCCTCTCCTGATTTCCAAAGAGTCATCAAGCTGTCGAAGTGAAGCTAGAGTTAGACTTCAAGCCAAGAGCCCATCATGAAGTTATGCAGCTTAATTTCAAAACATGCCCTTGATAAAAGTCAATCAACGCCCATGCTGTAGGCTGAGCCACTCAGGGTTTA
Source organism: Dasyprocta punctata (assembly GCA_004363535.1). Lineage (NCBI taxonomy): Eukaryota > Metazoa > Chordata > Mammalia > Rodentia > Dasyproctidae > Dasyprocta > Dasyprocta punctata. The sequence continues at coordinate 3,298 of RJWM01044612.1, read as the reverse complement.
ACACAGCACACCACAATTAACAGTCAGGAGATAAACATCAATACTTTTTGTTGTTGCTTCTGTCTTTTTTAGACAGGGTTTCATATGCAGTTCAGGTTGGTCTCAAACTTGCAATGATTCCCTGCCTCAACCTCTCTAGTGCAGGGATTACAGGCATGTGACACCATGCCCCAACAGGAGGTGAAATTTTTTTTGGGGGGGCGGGGTACCGAGAACTAAACTCAGGACCTTGCACTTGCCAGACAGGCGCCTTGCCACTGAACTATATCCCCAACGCTTAGTGGGTGAAATTCTAATAAGGTCTGGACCTAGGCCTCCTTGGTGGCAACAGGAATGCACATGTGCCTTAGACAATTGAGCCACATATGTGTGATGAGGATTACTTTGATCACCTTCAGGTACACTTCTTTGGAAAGTCTTATTTGGCCAGTCCCTGGTTCAGTTGCTCAATGTGTGCTTTCTCCCAAAGGACCCGTGGATAAGAGCCTCCACTAACTGTATTCCTGGCACTAACAAAGAGCCTAGAACACATCAGCCTTAATTGTTGGAACCTCAGTTGCTTTTCCCTGTTTCAGACCACTCTGAGCTAGGTCCTACTTGACTGAAAGCAAGCTACATACACCGCCTTGAGTCACTTTATCTGGTTAAATGGAGACTTAACAAACAAGGTTTATTACTGTTCTGTTTTGAGACAAGGTCTCATGAGGCCTAGGCTGGCCTTAAATTTGTGTAACTTTTTTTTTTTTGGTACTGGGAATCCAACTCAGGACCTTGTGCTTGCCAGGCAGGTTCTTATGCTGCAGAGGTATGTCCCCAGCTCAGCCCTCTTAAGTTTTAATCCCCTTGTCTCATCATCTTGAGTGCTAGGATTTCAGATATATCACCAGGCCTGGCAGGAATATATGTCTCGTAGGTAGACTCAGTACAGCCCTAGTTGGCCTCTTGGAAACCAACTAGAAGATCCTCAGGGGCCAGAATCCATCTTTTGAGGATGATTGTTGACCATGTGCACTGCTCCTCCATACTTCCCTGCCTTTCAGCCTCTGATTTTACCTTTTTGCTTGGCTAGCAGTTTTTTGGAGCCACTTCTGCCAAGGTTGCCCTGAACCTCCCACCAAGATGGGTTTAACTGTTTTGATTTGGAGGATTGAACACAGGGGTGCTCTACAATTGAGCTGCAACCGCCATTCTTTGTATTTTTTGGTTGATTTTTTTTTCCCGGTACCGGAGATCGAACTCACAACTTTGCGCCTGCTAGGCAGGCGCTTAAGCCACTGAGGAAAACTCTCAGCCCTCCTTTTTATTTTTTGAAACAGTGTCTTGCTAAACTGCCCAGACTGGCCTTGAATTTATGATACCTCTGCCTCAGCTTCTCATGTAGCTGGAGCACAGGCATATGCCACTGGTGTGACTAGCTTCTAATTTTTTGGTTTTGTTTTTTGCTAAGTCCTTATTTTTTGCTAAATCCTTTGGGGATACATTCTACGAGTGCTTCCTCTACTTTGGGTTGTAATAGCACACAAACATAGGAAAAACCAAAGGAGGACCAAGTTTCCTGTGGCACCTATCTCGAGTGCCTTGCATGTAGTGGATACCGTAACATTTCCACATCAGAAATCCCTGCTTAAAGATCATTCCAAGCAGCTCACTTCTTGCCTGAGTTCTTTCCAAAGAAAAGTAACACCTCCTACTTTCAGGATTAATGTGTGGATGTTTGGCAGCTAGCAGGGTCCTCCAGGAGGCAAGGAAGGAGCGTATATACCAGGAAATCATGGAAATACTGATCCCCCACCCTCCATGAACTGACTTATCCTACAAGTTGATCAGTCTCTTGGTCATCTAACTAGCACCTTAAAACTTTAACCACCTTTGAGCCAGGCATGGTGGTGCATACCTACAATTCCAGCACTTGGGAGGCTAAGATACAAGACTGCTATGAATTTGAGCCCACCCTGGGCTATTTAGTGAGTTAAAGGTCAGCCTGAACTACATAGCTAGGCCTGGTCTCAAAAAAACAAAAACAAAAAAAAAACAAAACACAACTTTAACCATCTCCAAAGAGGTTAGGTCCAACCTCTCTGCAAGGGGTACCGATGATTACAAAGAAATGATGCACATGGGTAGCCTGCCCTGGGTGGGCTGGGAGACAGCAACATTCAGGAACATTGGCAGATGTGTAGAACCTCAAGAAGTTGAGCAGCATGCAGCTGATGCCTGGCCTCATTCTACAGAGAAGCTCCCTTGATAATTAGAACTCTCACTCTCCACTTGGGAGCAGAGGCAAGAAAGCCCTTCTATAGCTGATCCCCAGTTGTTTTTGTTTTGTTTTGTTTTTTGGTACCAGGAATTGAACTCAGGACCTCACACTTACCAGGCAGGTGCTGCACTGCCAAGCTATATACCTGCCCCTCACCCCTTTTTTTGAAACAGGGTTTCACTATGTGGTTCAGGCTGGCCTTGAACTCACTTTCTAGCCCAGGTTGGACTCGAACTCACAGCAATCCTCCTGCTTTGGCCCCCCAAGTGCTGGGATCACAGGTGTGCACTACTGTATCTGGCTTGACCCCAGTTTTTAAAATACATTCCGCTCCAATGACAACACTGGGAGAGGGGGACAAGAGGTGCTCCACTGTGGGGACCACAAGACCAACACACAGAGATCCAGTTCAAAATCTCACTTGGCTATTAAATTGTGACCTCAGGCTGTAGGGGAAAAGATCACTTCTCCACTATTGGTGGGACTGTAAACTGGTGCAACCACTGGGAAAATCAGTGTGGAGATTCCTCAAAAAGCTGTGACTGGAGTTCCCATTCAACCCAGCTTTTTCCCTTCTGGGTATCCTCCTAGAAGAATTAAAAACATTATACCACAGCAATATATGTGCACCCATGTTTACAGCAGCACAATTTGTAATAGCTAGATCTTGGCAACAACCTAAATACCCATCGACTGAGGAATGGATACAAAAAGATGTGGTATTTTTATACAATTGAATACTACTCAGCCATAAAGAAGGATAAACTGGAGACATAGGTAAATGGATGCAACTTGAGACCACATTCTTAAGTGAAATAAATCAGACACACGTGTAAACATCGTATTGTCTCACTAGTGTGAGAAGCTAAAAGTGTGTGTATATATAGACGTGTATACACCTATATAATACATATGTATAAATATATACAAATGATAGTTAAGATAGTTATAGTACTGATCTCTCTTAGTTCACTGAAGAGAAAGTTTTGTGCTGGTATTGTTCAGACAATTGAATGCAGCTGTCTCGTGCTCTAAGTGACC
>RJWM01044611.1:0-13197 GCA_004363535.1 Dasyprocta punctata | reverse complement strand
TTTTTTTTTTTTTTTTTTTTTTTTTTTTTTTTTTTTTTTTTTTTTTTTTTTTTTTTTTTTTTGCGGCACCGGGGATTGAACTCACAACCTCGCGCCTGCCAGGGCAGGCGCTTAAGGCACTGAGCCAAACTCCCAGCCCAGGTTTTTCGAGGCAGGGTCGCACTGTGTAGCTCAGGCCGGCCTTGTGCTCGCGTTGTAGCCCAAGCCGGCCTTGAACTCACAACGCTCCGCCTACCTCAGCCTCCTGAGTGCTGGGATTAAAGGCGTGCGCCACCACGCCCGGCTCTACTTTTCATTTATATTATGCCATCCACTTGGTTGACCTTTTGCGAGCTCACAGCAGGTGCCTGTCAGTGCTGGTATTAGAAGGTGCTTAGTGTGACTGACCAAGTGTCATTCCCTTCCCACGAGCTCAGTTACTCTGTGTGGAGCAAAAGCACAGTGCCTGTCTGCACACAGAGCTCATTACGTAGGTGTGGATGGTTGCTATTGCCATAAAAACTCATCTGCTTTAGCACTTTCTCTGTCTCCTCTCTATGGTGGTCCCACCAGACTCAGCCAGTCCCTCTAGAAAGGCTGGGAACGCTTTGTTTTCTTCCTGCTCCCTCTCATATCTGTGCCTCCCTCTCATATCTCACACTCCAATTCAGACCCCAGTTCTCTCAGATTCTTTTTTTTTTTTTTTTTGCAGCACCAGGGATTGAACTCAAACCTCGCATCTGTCAGGCAGGTGCTTAAGTCACTGAGCCAAACTCCCGGCCCTGGTTTTTTTGAGGCAGGGTCGCAGTGTGTAGCTCAGGCCGGCATTGGGCTTGTGTTGTAGCCCAAGCCGGCCTCGAACTCACAACGCTCCTCCTACCTCAGCCTCCCGAGTGCTGGGATTAAAGGCGTGCGCCACCACGCCCGGCTTCTCTCAGATTCTTTGTCCTGACCTTCCCTTGTCTTGGTCCTCTCTGCCACGTCCCCTGATCATGTGGCTCCTGTTAGTCTTTCTAGCTGTGTGGTTCCTGCTCCCGCTGCACTGGGCCTTGCACTCCAGCCAGCCCTTGCTGCACTTGAGGTCTCCTCACCACCCCTGCCCCCAGCCACCTCCGTGCTGCCGTGTCACCACCTTGAACAGTGTTGTCTCCTCCCCAGCCTGCCTGGCAAGTGCCGAGCCTCCAGTCTCCTGTGGGAAGCTTTCTCTGACCCAGTTAGAATACATTGCTCCTCTTCCCTCCTGTCATTCAGCAGTGTGCTGTCTTTCTTAGTCTAGTTCTCTGACCTCATTGGCACAGTCACTCTTTGACAGGAACTGGTCTTCTGTGTGTGTTACAGATATGCTGTCCAAGGAACCTCCATGGTGTGATGGCTCCAACTGCTATGAATGCACTGCCAAATTTGGAGTTACAACTCGCAAACATCACTGGTAAGACCTCTGTCTGTATCACTCACCTCTAGAGGATGAGGGGACTTATGCTGATATCATTGCTTCCATGCTTTTCCGTGACTTACCAGGGCCCTGTACTCTCCTGGACAGAACTTCACCAAACAGGATAAGATGACAAGACTGAGCAGGGTCCCACTGAGGAGCGTGTTATATGTGCACGATGGAGGTGTGGGGAAGGCCGGTGGACTTCCTGACAGATGCTAAGGGCACACAGGTTCTGGGAGTCTCTCAGGCCCTATGTCACCTGTCCTGGACTTGTAACAAAACCAAGAAGAGCTTCTGCTCTTGTGGTGCACCTGAGTAGAAGCTGCTGTCCTGAGAACTGAAGAGCTGTTCCCATCAGTAAGACAGTTTGCTGAGCCGCTCTTTATTTTTAAATGAAGCCTTCTTCATCATTACTGTAGCTTAGTTATTGGCAAGAATTTTGTTTTCATGGAGTAAACTTATACATGAATTGGCATAACTTGGCTACAGAGTTGACCAGAGTTCCAGTCGTGAGCTGGCTAGTGCCATGTGCCGGGGGCAGTTTTCTTTTACCACCCTCTCACACTTCCTTTCTTTGCTTTCACAGTCGTCACTGCGGACGTCTTCTTTGTCATAAATGCTCGACCAAGGAGATTCCTATTATAAAGTTTGATCTGAACAAGCCTGTGCGAGTTTGCAACATTTGCTTTGATGTACTGACTCTGGGTGGGGTCTCTTAGTCCCCAAGAGGGTCCAGGCCACATCCCCGGTCACCTTCCAAGCAGCTGCTCTGCTCACCAGCCTGCCCCCCACCCAGAGCAGGAGCTAGCGGACGTCTTCCTGCGCCAATAGACTGGAACAATTAAGGACCATGGTGTGATCCCATTTCAAGTGATGCTGTGTGGTTGTGAGTGTGTCAGGCTGTGATCAGTTTCACTAATGTCTCACTAACTGGACCAGGCCATTTAGCCTAAGTGGTAAATGTGATAGGAGTTAGACCCATTTTGCTAGTAAGAAACGAGGACACTTTGAAACCATTTTCCCTTCCAGTAGCTTAGTGTCCATCTCAGAGCATTCATGCAGTCTTCCTGCTTGGGCTGACCCGTGAGGCAGAGCCTAACAGAGTCGGAAGCTGGCTGCCTGATGGGAGTTGGCTTTACTCTAGGGTAAGTGGCTGTGGACTTTTCTGCAGTGTTTTCATAAATAGGATCCTCTTGCCCTGAAGTTTTTTTTTTTTTTTCTTTTTCTTTTTTAAGCTAAGCTATATTTTTAGTGAGCTACCCCTTTTTAAAAGGCGAAATCTTTCTAAACAGGGTTCAAAGATGAGAGCTGAAAAATCGTGGCCTTAACAACTGAAAGCTTTACCAGTGTTCATGCTGCTGAGGTGTCAGGAGCGCAGGGTGACAGCCTGACGCCTCCTAGTGGCTGTCTCATTCTCGTCTTGCTGCGTCCTATCTGTGGAGTCCTCAATTACTCTGCCACTAGAGTGGTGGAGGAGATGCACTTTTATTGTGCTGCACTTTTTATATAGCTGCGTTACTGGTGATTTCAATTTAAAATACCATGTTCAAAAATACCCTCACACATCCTTGCATCAGTGATTCTAATGTTCAGCTTTGGCTTGACCTCAGCCTACACTGCTGAGTGTTTCTTGGCACAAGAGATTCGTACAGGTCAAGTAATGAGAAGCGGAATCAACAGGACTTCAACCCCAGGGGCATCAAGCTTGCAGATCATCTTCTTGATACTCCTGCTTCTCGTGGAAAACTTCCCTGGTTATGCTGTGAGTGCTGCTGGTCCCAGTTCTATGTAGCTTGCCCTGTCCATAAGGACCAGCAGCCAAAGGGCCCGGCCAAGAGTGCAGCTGGTTTTGGAAGGCTCTGGCTTGAATGTTGAATGAGGCCTCCTGAACTTGTTGGGCCATAGTCGCTGCTAGTACATATATTAACCCTGAGGTATTAAACTTTTCTTTTGAAAGTTTGGCCAGTTTTCAAAATACGCATGTTGAAAGAGAAATTTGTACCATTTTTTTTTTTAAAACACCCAACTCCGAGATGAACAATATATGCTATACAATTAGAGATTAATGATCTCAATCATACATACTGATACTCCATTTAATAACCACTACATTTTTTTCTCATTAATGAAATGAGGATATATGTGTTAAAGGGACTAATTTTTTTAATGCAATAGCCTGTTTTCTTTTTTGAATAGTGATATGTCATATGTTGCTGTAGTTTTATACATTTTCTTGCCTAAATATGTGTGTAAAATGCGCTGATAAACCAGAGTGCTACTTTTTAAAAATATTTCTGTGATTTATAAGATATATATACTTTCTATGTTAATATGAGCCTGTGCACAATGTTTAAAAGGAAAAAAAAATCAGAAGCGTTTCCCTGTCCCCCAGTCTGTGACATGTCTCATATGGAAGTTTTATAGAAAAACTCAATGAAGTCTTGTCAAATGACCATGTGAGGCATGTGGCCAGTTTGTTTTCTTTTGCCTGGAAAGGGTCACAAAAACGTAGGGCTTAGCTAGATAGCTTAATTCTTTAATTATAGAAGATAATTACGATTCAGAGATGAATTGAGATGGCCGGTACGTACATCGTCCTTTGAACGCTCACAGTGGAGAGGGGAGGATAGGGTTCGGTCAGGGATGAGGCTGATCTGCCCTTGCCCTGCCACACCAGTCTCAATAACAGTCTTGCCTATCACTGCACTTAAAATCTTAAGATCATGTTTAAAATGTGTTGATTCAAGCTTCTGTTTCTTTCGAGAGTCCAGGTATAGCAATGGTACTGCCCAGCCATGGACAGGGGAGCACTTTTTGAGTTCTGCATTGGTACGTGCGTGCAGAAAGAACAGGCATCTTTCTGCAGGCTCGGGAGAGCTCCCTGGCTGCACTGATGCTCACGGGGCTGCACTCAGCAGGTTCCTTGAGGGGCAGCTGCCCTGCAGGAGTCCAGCTTGCACTGCCTGGACCAGACACACTCTGCCCCTCTTGTGCTCCTCATGCTGTCAAGACTTGACTACAAAACTGCCTAGCTGTTCTTATTGACTTTTAAACAGTGACTTAAGTACTAGGAGCAAACACTTAATTTTATTCCTTCTGAAAGTTTCCAATGATGAATGAGTAGAACAAGAAGAATAAATTCCCTGAAACATAACTTGCTGTATCAGTCAACATTTGTAAGCTGAATTTGCTTTTTAACTCCTCTTGCTCATTGCCAGACTTACTATACAGTGTATTTTTTTAAAGACAGAGGTACAAACCATGTGCTATATATAAATCAAATGGCTTAAGCTAATTGTTGTGATCCTCAAAAACAGAGATATCCCACAAACTTAAGTGCCTACACTTAGGACTCTTTAGTTTCAACTATCTTTTCAGTGATGTCTCACTGAATGATATATTAGAACTTGTGTTTCATTTGAATTTTGTGCCTGTGCATTGTCAACCCCAATTACCAGTTTAGTCAAGTCTGGATTAGATTGCTCAGTTCACCTGCCACATTCTCTCCAAGGAGTGGGTTCCACGTGACGTTTAGTCCTCTACCTCAGAGCCCTGAGTCATTTTGACCACCTGGATCAGCTTCCTCACTGTCCGCTGAGCGGGCTCCTGCGTGGGGCTCAGTGTGCATGTGGTCTCCTCACTCTTCCTGATTCACGTTCCTCACTTTGTATCGACCCGTGTCTGCACTCATCTTGTCCACAGGCATGGGGCAAAGGGAAGGGAAAGAGCACTGTCCTCCATGTAGGTTTCCTTCACGTGGAGAAAAAGAACACTTCTGGACTGTAATGCTTAGCCCTGAAAGGCAAGCCAGCCACCCAGCTGACAGCGGCATGCACAAGTAAGTGTACACTTGTATCACAGACACACTTGCTTCCCTTAGGACGAGCCCCAGAACCATCTGTAGCACAAGAGCTCCCCCTCCAGCTGGGGAGAGGCGTGAGCAGAGAGGAAACAGCTTGCCAAAGGTGTTTGGAAGCCACACTTTCGCTTTATGGAAGCAGTTTAGTGAAGGGCTGAGTGTTTGATCAAATGTAAACTAAATTCCCCTAAGTTACAGATGCCTTAAAGACTTTCTTTGGAAGATTGTCACTTGTACAGTTCTTTTGTGTGGCATAAATTATTAACCTGTAACAACAGACAACGTTGGTTTTCTGTACTTACGGAGTCTTGAGACTGCTTGACTTACTGACTTGCTTTTTTGGCAGATATGTAGAATGGGCTGTTCTGTGACATCCCTATGGTATCAGGGGCAAGGGCAACAGTTGGGCAGAAATTGCAGGCACATATTTGGGTCAGTAATCTTGCTTCCAGACCATTAAGGGTGGCGCTGTGTGGGATGATGGCATCAGATGGGACCATGGTGTTTATCAGCATTATTTCTTTGGAGTCTGTGTAATGGAATGTATTTTTCAAATATGTACTGATATTTGCATTTTCTGTAACAATTCCTTAATAAAATGAGATAAAGTTGTACATTTAAAGTGGAAACTTTAATAAGACATTTGCAGTTACTTCTAATGCAGAAGTACCAATAAACATTAAAAGAACAAAATTTTAAAAAAATTTGATATGTAAATAAATTTCTTTATCCTCTAGTAAAGTTTGAATTCCCACATTTTCCTGAAACAAACTGTTAACAGCAAACAGAAAGTAGCTGTTTTCTGCATAGCAAGCAGCTGCCTGGACTTACTATGCCATGGACCTAGACTTTAGCTCCTAGTGATGTGTGGTATCACAGATGCAGTCTCAGCCATCTGACCCCTTGTAAGTTCTCCCGAGGATCCTGTAAATAACCCCTTGGACTGCAGTATTTACGAGCTATTCAAGAGGATCTCCCTACAGTGAGCTTCTTGCTGTCTGGGTTGCAGAAGGTGCTAAGAAAGGTTTTAGGGGTTGCAAATTTAAAATCTTGTGTTCTATAAAGCCCCTCTAGAGATTGTACAGATTTAGTAGTTCACCTAACCTTTAAAACACCTCTTTTTTGTTGTTTTTTTAGACAGGGTCTTGGCGTGTAGTTCAGGTTGGCCTTGAACTCACTATGTAACCCAACTGGCCATGAACTCAGGGTGATCCTCCTGCCTCTGCCTCCTGACTGTTGGAATCACAGGCATGTGCCACCATGCCCAGCAACAAAACACCTCTTGAGCTACAAAATCCTTTACCCATTTTCTATTTTGCCTGCCCCTAGTTCAGTCCAGCTGTGATAACATATCTTTCTCAAGTGGCTTTTCCCAAGTGGCTTTTCCCATCAACTTAAAGGCACTATCAATTTCCATTAACTACCCTAAACACTGTAATTCTTTTTTTTTTTTTTTTTTTTCCCGGCTCCGGGGATTGAACTCACAGCCTCGCGCCTGCCAGGGCAGGCGCTTAAGCCACTGAGCCAAACTCCCGGCCCTGGTTTTTCGAGGCAGGGTCGCACTATGTAGCTCAGGCCGGCCTTGCGCCACGTTGTAGCCCAAGCCAGCCTCGAACTCACAACGCTCCGCCTACCTCAGCCTCCCGAGTGCTGGGATTAAAGGCGTGCGCCACCACGCCCGGCTCAACACTGTAATTCTAATAGCCATCCTTGACGCAAACAGCGCTAACCATCCTATCGTTGGTCATGACTCATAGGACAGTCAGGAACCAGGTGGATGTGGATGTTCACTTTCATGTGTTTTTGCCCAGCCAGGAAACCACACTGGGTTTTAGTTCTGTTTTGTCATTGATGAGCTGATAATACCAGGCAAGCTGCTTAATTTCTGTGCCTTAGTTTCCCTAGCTCTAGAATCAAGGTGACAGGTCTCTCCTTGCTCACTGGAGGAAAGAGATCAGTGATCAGTAGTATGTCCTTCCTGTCTTCCAAATACACAAACCCCTGGGCCTCTCCGGGGCGTGTTGATATCAGTAATGTCTACTGCCCACTCAGCAGAATCCAGGGGCTCTGGCACAACGCTGTACTTCCAAGAGTGCGGGTCCAGCCCGCGGCCTCCACCTCTGAGCCCCCAACCTCTGCATAGAGTTGAGTGTGTAGATCCCAGCTTCTCCTAGGCTAAAGCCGGGGTGGGGGGCGGGGTGGGGAGGTCAGGTAGGCACTCCTCACTGTGCAGCTGTGCAGTGGCTGAGCTGTCAGCACATTGCTCACTCTTGATTCTGAGTTTAAAGAAAACAAACGGCAGAATTATCAAGTAATGTTGAGATTCCCTTCAAGATGATGGTGGGCAGCTGCCCCAGCCTTTGCTCATAGGTGTGAATAAAAAAAGCTCAGCCGTGTTATGTTGGTGGCTTCAGTCACCACTAGTGGCTGCCTGTGATAGGAAATACAGTAGCTACAGAAATTCTACCGCTAGTAGAAGAAAAAGATGTTCGGGATCTTTATGCCCTTCTGAACCACAAAACAGAGCTGAGAGCAAGGCCAGCAGACTAAATGAGAAGAAAGTTCTTGCACAGGGCCTGCCTCAGCACAGTTGCCCAACACATTCATTTTCTTCTCTTGCTGACAAGTCTAACTGAGCACTCAGCTTGAGCTGAACTCTGGCTTGGGGACCAGCAGGCTGTCCTCCCGAGGTTTTGTTCAGGCCACTTCTCCTGGAGACAGAAGTGGCATTTCTCCATAGCAGTTACCAGCTTCCCATGGCAGGGCCCTTTGGACTATTAAAATAACCACTGCTGAATCATGTGCCCTGATATGAGGGAAGCTTTTTTACCATAAAGCTGTTGGCATAAATTAAAGAGTTCCCCAAGAAAAAGGAACTGAACAAGTGCCTCAGGCTGCCAGTCCATCCTGGAACAGGCTCAAAGGTCTTGCTTCAGCCAGACAACAGGTGAGCACCCCCTAGGCACCACCCAAGTCCACATGTTGGAAAGACTGGGTGCACCTTGTTTTGGAAGGATCTGCACACCTCTAGACCTGATCCTCACACTAAGAGAAGAGACTACCTTCTGGGTGAAACTGGAGAACTGTGGGTTCACTGTGTGGCTAAGCTGCCTGAAGGAAACTGGTGTAGCTGAACTCCCTGAGAAAACAGATGGGTTTGACCCTGGTCATGTATGGTTTAGCTGAGTTGATGTCAGTAGGGCGTAGCGGACTTGGAAAGGTCTGCCTGAAGCCCCTGCCTCTCTCGATCACTGTTCATTTCTCTTTAATCATAGCTTTTAGCTTTTGTTAACTTTGCTTTGTGCTGATTTCCCATGAAAAACTGCCCTGCAGGACAGTAACAACACAGAAGTGGAAACAGGGCTTTGTTTTCGGCTCTCAGGTGGACACCAGTCACTGGAGAGATGCCAGCAATAAAACTGCTCTTATCTGGGGATTCAGCTCAGTGGCATGAGTGCCTGCCTGGCAAGTGCGAGGTTATGAGTTCAATCCCTGGTACCAAAAAAATAAAAAATAAACTGCTCTTTGGCCTATTTCTCTGTGTCCTGTTGGTTCTGTCTGAGATCCTGTGCAGTCTCCTGCTTCAATGCCATCCCTGGATTGCCACCCAAAGAATGGCCTCTTGAGTGCTCTAACCAGGAATTTACTTCACACGGTGAGCCTGAGGCCGGGAGCCTCACTTCCCCTACCCCCTGCCCTCAATACAGTGCCTGGCGCATATATATATATATATAGTAGTTTAGTAATATGCATTGGAGAAAAGCAGAGCAATGACAGTGACCCATTTCCAGTCACCCTAGAATTGAGGGCTTTTTTTTTTTGTGTGTGGCACTGGGGATCAAACTCACAGCCTCACGCCTGCCAGACAGGCGTTTTAGCCACTGAGCCAAACTCCCAGCCCAAGGGCTATTTCTTGTTAACAGAGAAAGCCTCAGACACTGAGTGGAGGGCTGCTGAACTCTCCTGCTTTCTGCTTCTTCCCCAGAGTAGAGACATCCAGAAATGTGGAGGAATGGAAACAGCACTGAATTAGGAGTTGAGTTTGCTGGGACCAGAAGTGTTGGTGACACCTGTAATCCCAGCACTTGGAAGGCTAAGGCAAGAGGATCACTGCATGTTTGAGGCTAGCCTGGGCTACACAGTGAGTTCAAGACCAGTCTAAACTACAATAGTGAGACCTTGTCTCAAAAAATCAAAAAGAAAAAAACATTTGCGGAGTACAATGTTACATGCCAGGAATTCCAGCTACTTGATAGGCTGAGGCAGATCTCAAGTTCAAGGCCAGCAGCCTAGGCAACTTAACAAGATCCACAGATACAAACGCTTTTTGTTTCCAGAATGACCCTTCCCATTTTATTACTACTCACAGTATTGGCTAGCTGTAATCAACTCAGTGGGCACTGGACTGTAAACTCGAGTTTGCCTTAGGGTGGAGGTCTTAGAAAAAAAAAGCTGTGAAAGTCAGGTATCACTTGGTGGGGACTTGGGGGCAAAGTTAACTGGTGCTATTAATATGCACACCTCCTTGTGATGTGTTTTTCTCTGCTGAGAGATGCAGTCTCTGCCACTGCTCCAGATACCCTGACAGGGCTGGGGTTGTGGGCAGGGCTCAGACTGGCAGCTGGTCCAGGCCTGGGAAAGAAGCAGCTAGCACTCAGAGACTTCCTTATTGTCTAGTTATTTCTTTTTTTTTTTTTTTTTTTGTGGCACCGGGGATTGAACTCACAACCTCGCACCTGCCAGGCAGGCACTTAAGCTGCTGAGCCAAACTCCCAGCCCTAGGTTTTTGAAGCAGGGTCGCACTATGTAGCTCAGGCCGGCCTTGCACTCGCGTTGTAACCTAAGCCGGCCTTGAACTTACAATGCTTCTCCTACCTCAGCCTCCTGAGTGTAGGGATTAAAGGCGTGCACCACCATGCCTGGCTGTCTAGTTATTTCTGAGGAGGTCATATTTGTGCTCATTAATACTTGAGGGTGCAGAAGGAAGATGTGAATGGCCACAGGGGAACAGTATCAGAACAGGCTGATGAGTACCTGGTATAGGCTGCCCAGCTTTCGCCTCAGCAGAATAAGGAACCCATAGTGAGAGGTACATTTGCAGGGTGCAGCCAGAGTCCTGGAGTCTAGGCTCCTCGTTTCATACCAGGAAACAACCCATGGCACATGAGTATTGGCCTACTGAGTTCTATACAGGGTTCTCTGTGTCTTCGATGAATCGGGCACTAGCTTAGAGGGAAAGAGCATGTGACTGCCAGAGGGGGGCAGCCTGGGTATTCTCCCAAGCTGGGGTCATCCAGGTCCCCACGATTCCTATGTATGGGGTTGTCCAGAGGCTGGTCACTAGGGGGGCCAGTCGTTCTCACACACACGCAGCGGGGCTCCTTGGACCCGGGCTTATACAGCTTCCTGGGGACGCCAATCCAGTCTCTGCTTACACCTCCACTGAGGACAGAAAGAGAAGACTTCTTAAAAGCATTAATTCCAAATTCTCTCTGGGCAAGAGAGAGGTAGCAAGCCAGGCCTTATGAAAAGGAGAAGCCATGCCACTTCCTGTCTTGGTATTGTCCCAGACAGGGACCTGCAGTAACCAGCCTGAACCTCATGCTTGTTCCTGACTTGCCCTGCACAGCACCAATGCCACTGTCTCCAGGCTGATGGCAGAGTCAACGTCCCTTTCATACTGCTCCCCAGCCTGCTCCCCAAATTAAGGCAAGGGAAATGGGTGAGGATACAGACGCTGGGCCTCCTGGAAGCTGGTGGCTTTGACTATGCTCTTGTCCGCACAATGAATCAGCTTCCCCGTGGAACAGAATGGGTCTACACAGCACCGAGGGATCCCTGTTCCTCCTTGGTGAGAGCTAGACTCTTACTCTGAGGCCCCTGTGATGGTTAATTTACACGTCTACTTGGCTGGAGTAAGAACTGACTTAGTAAAGCTGAGTGTGTCTGGAGACGGACACACAGGCTGTAAACAGGGAGTGCAGGTCCACATGGGGAGGGGCGCCAAGCAACAGACTTGAAGTTCTTGGATTGGATAAAAATGGAAAGAAGGCCATCCGCCCTTTGCGCCTTTGAAGGGGCTCCAGTCTGTGGAATCGCCTCTGGGTGTGCAGACCTTGGCCTTCCAGGCTGACCCTCTGACTTTCTGACACTGACACACACAGGACTTCAGTGAGCTCCGACCCGTCCACCGTCAGCTGGCCCTTCCAGCTCTTCAGCGTGCCCGTGACCATTCTGCATTCTTCCACCCTTGATCCCGCAAGTAGCTATTATAAGCCTACCTAGTAATTCCTTTATATAATCACACACATATTTTATCTTGTCTGTTTCTCTAGTGAGTCCTAACATGTATCAGCCCTCCTTTTTTTCCCTAGTAGTAGAAATTGAACCCAGGGCCTCACATAGCCTAGCCAAGTACTTTGCGGCTGAGAGGTTTGTCCAATTTCTGGTTTCCTTTGCCCCCTTAAGAGCTAAAGGATATTTGAGAGACTCCAGTTGAAGTTTTAAGCCAGGCTGGCCTGATAAAAGCAGGAAAAAAAAAAAAAATCTGCTTCTTCAGCTTCCCAAACCAATCTGAAATAGTCCCTGTGGCGTCATTCCTAGTCCAGCTTGCCTCACTTTGTTCTGACATGAAAAGACTTTTCCATCTGGTCTGCACTTCCTGGAATGTCAGACTGTGCAGTGCTTTGTTTTTTTTTTTGTTTTGTTTTGTTGGGCACTGGGGATCGAACTCACAACCTCGTGCTTGCCAGGCAGGCACTTGGGCCACTGAGCTAAACCCCTGGCCCTATTTTTTGAGACAGGGTCTCACTGTGCAGTTCAGGCTGGTCTCGAACTCACAAGGATCCTCCTGCCTCAGCCTCCCGAGTGCTGGGATTGAAGGCGTGCGCCACCACGTCTGGCTTGTGCAGTGCTTTTAAAACACCCCCTGCAGGTGCCGCCAGTGGGCCCACCTCCCCGTCCCTCTCCGCCGCCAGCAGGAAGATTGTGTTGACAGACAGGAACCCCAGGCCCATGGATCGCTGAACAGGCTGAAGCAAGTAGGAAATGGTACTTGTGTGCTTTCTCTTTCCCACACCAGGGTTTTTCCTCCAGCAGGGTATTTTCCCGGGCTGCAGGGGGTGGTGCCCAGGTCTCGAGACAAGTTTCAACCATAGTGTATTCATTTAGTTGTCTGGAGAGAAGTGACACTGTCAGTAACTTTTAAATTTCCCATAAGATCTAACGTACAGCCAAAGGTGACAGACACTATCACAGATCATAGATATTTTGAAAAACTTCCCCTGAGTTAATAAATCCTGGGTTCCCTGAATAATGTAGCTGGAACGGCCCGGAAGTGTTTGATTTGGGAGACAGGTGGAAGGGAGCGGAAGGGAAGCCTGCCTACCTCTCCTGGGAACACCAGAGCCGGCTGCCCTTGGTGGCACTCCACTCGGCATTGCATGGTGGGAACTTCCGCTTCTCTTGCTGGGCTTGTTTATTAGCCTCTACGCCTTTGGCCATCACGGCTTCTGCCCGGGTCAGCTCTGGAGTGGGCAGCCCGTCCTCTCCGTAGAACCTTCCTATCACCCTTCCTGCAAGGACAGGAGGCCGCAGTCAGATGACAGTGGGAGTGAGGTATGAATGGATGCTGAGCTCGTAAGCAGTTGGGAGTTGGGCCCAAATTCTCACAGGCTTGGACTCCAAGGCTCCCCCAACAGCCTGCTGTGTGCTCACTTACTAAGAACTTGTATTAGAAGGACATGTTTAGGTGTGTGAAGCAGGGCCACGCACATGCTAGTGAGGCACTCATGCACTGAGCTACACCCCAGCCCCCGGGGACTTTGGTGCCTTCTGCTCCAGGCACTCATCTTAAATCACTCCAGATAAAAGCATTCTCATGCTAGCCACAGAGTCCTGCAGTAAGAAATGATCAGATCTTCCT
>RJWM01044610.1:0-13197 GCA_004363535.1 Dasyprocta punctata | reverse complement strand
GTAATCATACAGATAAAACCAATAAAAATATGCTAGATTCCTTTTAGATTCCTTTCGTTACAGGCAACTGAGTTAGACAGAAATATTATAGGCAGTCAGACAGGGCTAGGCCCTCAAAGGAGTGAGTACAGAGGACCAGATATCTTGTGACCTTGGAAGAGATACACACCTCTTGCTGTGGGCCAGATCTCAAGACAGAAGGCAAAGCAAATGCAACCACACCCTAAGTATAAACATTAGGGATTAGGGATAGATCATCTTGAGATGCCAGGAATTACCATCCCAATCCCCTAATCCATAAGAATGCTCACTTACTACTTGACTGTGACTTGCTTCCCCATTTGTCCTTGATTTGGTCAATTTTACCTAAACAATTAATCTTATTGGTTGACCACAGTTCTGTCCCACCTCAAGCCCATCCCCCTTGTGAGTTCCCAGTTGTCCCCATCATGGTTTTACTCTATAAGAGTCACTAGAAAAGACAGAGTCTTTGACAACCCACTTGGGCCCCCTTCTGTCCCTCAGACAGAAGCTTTCTTTCTCTCAATAAATATCTTCTGCTCTTACCCTCCGTTGTTCCTAAAATTCATTCTTCGATTTTAGAGAACACGAACTCGTGTCAGACATATAGTAGATTGGGAGTTTTTTTTCTCTATATCATTTGGAGGTCTGAGATCATTTTTCCTATATCATTTGGAGGTCTCCCACCAAGATGTTTCCCCTATATCACTTTTACTGTGATTCACCAAATCTTGTTCAGAGAAAAATCTATACGACACATGTTGAGACCTTAACTATGCCTTAAATGACACCACAGCTTGTATCTGTCTCTTAAATAAAAATATAAAATTAAGGAAATAGGCCATCCTTGAAAATCAGGTGACATTAGACATTCTAATAGCATAAGAGATACTTGTAAATTGTAGAAACTGAATGTTGTGTGTACATTCCTGATCCTGCTGCTAATACCTCAATAGCTGTTCAAGATATTAGATGACAAATCAATGACATATCAGACTCTAAAATTCCCTGGGTCTTATGCTTATCTTCCTTACAGGAAGTCATCACTAGTTCCTCTTGGTGGAAATATTTGGCCCTTGCATACTTAATTGCTTTTTTTTGACTTTGTCTCCTCCAGACTTAAAGCTGTACCCGAGATAAAAATGCCTGGTGTATATTAAGGGTCTTTAGATAGACCCTCTATAGAGTATCTCTGACTGCCAATCAACATCTACAACCCCTTCAGCCTGAATAGGCCAGATCAGTCATTACCCATTACTTTCTCACAACAGTTTCAGTTTCTTTTGCGAAGAGGGGAATGTTATAGGCAGGTGAGTTAAATAGAAATATTATAGGCAGTCAGACAGGGCAAAGCCTTCAAAGGAGTCAGTGCAGAAGATTAGATATCTTGCAACTGTTGGGAAGGAAAATATCTCCTGCTGTGAGCCAGATCTCAAGACAAAAGACAAAACAAATGCATCCACACCCTAAGGATAAACCTCAGATCACCATGAGCAAACCACTAATCTGATACCCTACAGGCAAAGGCCCTGTTCCAGCTTGATATGTGACTTGCTTCCTTCTTGAATCGCCATTTAATCAATCTTACCTAAGCAATTAAACTTGTAATCTTACTGTTGACCATATTTCTGTTCCACCTCATACCCACCTTGTGAATTCCCATTTTTTCTACCTTGGACCTATCTTACCTCATGTTTTTGCTTTACAAAAGTGCCTAGAAAAGAGAGTCTTTGGTAACGCACTCTCTTTGGTAACCCCGTCTGTCTCTTCCCCAGACAGAAGCTTTCTTTCTCCCAATAAATATATTCTGCTGTTAACCTCCATTGTTCCTAAAATTCATTCTTCAATTTTGGAGAACATGAACTCATACCTGACATCTAGGAGGTTGGGAGTTTCTTTACCCTTTATAAACTATTAATACAAAAACCCAGATATCAAAGAGGTTAAACCTTAATGTTAAGAGGCTGTAAGTAATTTTGCCAAATACCTTAAGGGAGGAAAGATAGTAACACAATTTGCTATGTAGCTAATTTTGATATTTCATTTTCCTAGTTCATTTGTGAAATTCATATTTATATTCTTATAAAAAGTATTATCTGTTGATCACATTTTATATTCCCAATAACAGTATAGTGGAATATATATATATATATGGATGGATATATATATATATATATTACTTTTTTTATTTCCATAACAGTTGTGGAGAACAAATTTTCTTGCAACTATATTTGTGGAAACTTTTTGAGTAGAAATAGTCAGAAACAATTAATTTGGAAAAATACTGAAAATAATGTATGACATACATAGCTGTATCAAATGCAATGTAGCAATAAAGTTTCAGGAAATGATAAAGGAAACTGAGAACTGAACATTACTAGTATTTCTGTTTACAAGCTAGAAAGCATTTTAAAGAGAACAAAGAAAAATTTTTGAACAATATCAGACACTCCTTCAACCAATGTAGATAAGATACCCACATTTGGAACATAGCAGGAATAAAAGAAATTCCAAAAGTTGAAACATAAATTAATTTTCCTGTTTTTTAAATCAGAAATATTTCTCAAGTAAGCTGCATGAATTTGTCAGGATTCAGCATCACTGCCAATTAATGGTCCCTGCCACAAATTAGCAAATACATTCTTGTAGTTTATTGCATTTTCTACGCTCAGTATAGATACTGAAGAGGAGTATCCAATTGTATTAGTCAAGAAATGAATCATTTCATTTGTTGTTCTCTGTCATGGTAAGTCTGACCCTTTGTGTAAGTATCTACAAAGAGGGTTTTTCAAATGAACATAGACAACTGGAGGTTAAACAGTTCCTCCAAACAAAAACTATGTACCACAGCTCTGTCCACTTTACTCGCCAATTTCTTTCTTTTTTTTTTTTTTTTTTTTTTTTTTTGGTACCAGGGATCAAACTCACAACCTCACGCCTGCCCGGAAGGTGCTTATACCACTGAGCCAAATCCCCAGCCCTATTTTTTGAGACAGGGTCTCTCTATGCAGTTCAGACTATCCTTGAACTCACTTTGTACCCTAGACTGGTCTCGAACTGACAAATATACTTCTACCTCAGCCTCCTGAGTGCTGGAATTAAAGGCATGCACCACCACACCCAGCTTTATTAAACAACTTGTATTTTGGCATTGATGTTATAATATTCTATATGTGAAAATTTTCCATTTGTTAAGGAAAAATACTGCCAACAAATTTTAAACTTACATTTTTATCATCTGAGAAAGAATATTTAATTCCTTTTCATATCTCCATAAATTTGGGAATCCTCTTGGATTATATTTCCATTTCACGTCCATCCCTAATTCCAGAAGACTTTATAGGTGCCATTTCCTATTGAAAATATAGTTTCATTGGGCAAAGAATCATTTATATTAGATATATTAGTTTTATATAACCTCCCAAAGTTCTCCTTCACTAAAAAGAATATTAAATTTTGAAGGATACATCAAAATAAAAAATAACAACAGACAGGGATACAGATCTTTTGCCAAAGGGAAAGGGACTCAGCAATGGAGGGAGGATGGGGAAGGGAGGAGAATGGATAAAACAAATTAAGAGGCGTTATGTATATGAATCACCTCTCCTCAATGAATGCAACCATTATGTATCATAAACATATACTAATAAAAATAAGTTAAAGTTATAAAATTCATGAATGTTAGACTGTCATCCTCCACTGTCTCCTTGAGAAGTGATAGAAAGCCACTGCGGGAGAGCAACTATGAAAGTCAGCCCTTATTTGTAAGTTTTAACAAATGAAACAAGTTTTAATTTCATATTCGAAAACCAAGAATAGGTCAATGTGTATAAAGCTATATGGATGTTCAGTAGTAGATTAGGCATCGAAATTCAGTTGTGTATGGCTATTTTCAATTGAATTTTTCTGCCTCTCAACTGCTTCATGACTAAGAAATGTGATCACACTGGCCACTTGAATCCCCATAGCTCCACACAGTTGACGAAACAATGCATATTTCATTCATTTTGAAGGATAGAATTGAATTAAAGATTTAAATAAATGTCAAGACATAAACCATTTATGAAAACTATTCCAAATATCTGAGTGAAAATGTCTAGCAGAATTTGTGAAAAAAATTAGCCCGAAGTAACAAAAAAATCTCAGAAAAAAACTAAGCATTACTTTGAATTTTCAAATAATAATATATGAGATAGTTTTGCTGTAACATTGAATTATTTAAAGGGGTTAATTACTAAATACAAAATATCATCCCAGTAATTAGAGAATAATATCTCATTAATGATTTTTAGGTAGAACATTTCATATCAATTTATATAATTGTACATTTACATTAAATCTTTTCCAATCTCACTAATCGTCAGCATATACTTGGCGAACATTTAATACCTTTTTATTATTGCAAAAGTATAGCTGTGGAATCTAGACCTCTTGAACTATTAAAATCGACAAGTCTGTAAACTTAAGTCCTCATATATGATTCTAATTGATGGAATTATATATTGTAGTGCTACATTTTATTTTTCTTTCCTTTGTCCTTTTTTTTTATTTAAGTGAAGAAAAAATGGAAAAAAAAGACATATAAAACAAAGACAACAAGCAAAAGAGACAAACAAACAACTAGAGTAAATACACAACAGTAACATTGCAGGTTTACAAAATCGGATGATAGAAACTTGGCAATGCTTGCAATATTGCATATCGTTATCTTTAAAATGGTTACTTACATTAACAGATATAGACATGTAAAATTAATCTAATCATTGCATATGGATTCAAATTCTGAATTTTTTGAGTCTAACTCCTCCCTAAAAAAAGATGACTTAAAAGATGATTTTTTGGGTAGATCTGGTGGGAATGAATTCTTTCAGTCTCTATTTGCTCAAAAATGTTTCTTTTTCCTTCACTTTTGTGGAGTAATTTCATTGATACTGAATTCTAGCTTGGAAGTTCTTATTTTCATAATATTTCATTCCATTCTCTTCTACTACCTGTATGGTTTCTGAAAATACATCTTACGTAACTGTTTTCCTTGCAAATTCTGGATAAGTATTTGGCTTTGTCCTAGCTTTTGTCAATATACTTTATACTTTTAATTTATTTTTAATTAATTTATTTATTTACCTGATCTTCTATAGTTTCATATGAAGACTGGGGGAGATTTGCATTGTTCTGGCTTGATGTTTTCTGAGGTTTACAAAATCTGCAGTTTGGTTTTTGTAATTAATTTTAGAAAATTCTCAGTACTTATTACTGCAAATGGTTCTTCTTCTACATTCTTTTTTTTTTTTTTTCTCCTTCTGGTAATCCACTTGTATGCTAAACATTTTGAAAATAGCCACTGTTCCTGGGTGTCTGTGCTGTTTTCTTTTTGCATTTCATGTCATGCTCTCTGATTTATCCTTCTCAAATACACATTCTACTTAATATTCATTTGTATTACTGTCTCTCATTCATGCACACTCTACTTATTCTACCTAAGTATTACTGTTCTGAATTCTAAATTTTCTAAACCATTCTTACAGTTTCCATCTCTCTGAATTTCCAATATGAATTCTCACCTTTTTTTCTTTGCTCATGCTGTTTATTCAACATTTTGTTTGAAGCTAGCTCTTTTCCATATATTTGTTGAATACTAACTATAGCAAGCAACATTTTAGGTACTAAGGGCATAAAGAACAAAGCAGACTAACACTTTATTCTAATATTAGTTAGGTATACATGGATATGCGTGTACATATGTATTCTATTAGAGTTGGGATATGCAAATATAGAAAGGTAATCATGTGAATGCAAGCTAATGTGAGAATTAATATGAGTTAGTAAGAAAGTATCCTAGGTGGGCTAGTTACTAATGGTGCTGAGGAAAGAAGGCAATGTATAAAATATAATCATTCATGAATATTAATGTAAGAAAATGTTTTAGTGCTAAAATAAAATGTTATGGAAGAAAACAATCATTTGAGGAATTGATGTGAAAACATTCTGGATAGCAAAATAAGAAATGCAACTGTGTATGTAAAAAGAAGAAAAAGTACACCTGAGTTACCAGAACTTGGCAAATGTGAAATGTGAGAGAAGATGAAATTTTCAAAGTATACTGAGTTAAACTGAAGTAGGGACATGAAATCAGGTGATTTGATTGACAACATACGGAAAAAATTCATGTGGAGACTTTAAGTATTTGTGGGACTTGGAAATTCTTCTCTCATTCACATATTTTCATTATTAGTAAAATCAATGTTCTTACCTCTTACCTTCTCAGTTAGATACCAACATACATTCTATTGTCACTCCCATAAAAATATGAACTCGATTGTAGGATAAACTCATTATTTTCTTTTCAATCTCCTGCACTGTTAGTGCTTGCATAAGCCTGAGTCACAATGCTTTTCTGCTTTCAGCACTGAGAAAATACATCTCAGATAATGAAAAAAGAGCAAGACACCTTTGAAAGAGAAGTGAGTTTTGGGAACTACGTCTAATTTGAAGATAATCGCCTGCCTGTACTTTCACCTAAATAAAGATAGCTTGATGATTTTGACAGATTTATCACTCTAAGAGAATGATGAAAGAGACATTACAGGTGACTTACCGATTGTTATTTGGAGACAGTGGCGGATATGGGATTATAACTTGCACAACTTGTTCCATCCTGGCTGCGAGCACCAACAGGTGAGCTGCCTCTTAGTCAAGAAAACTTATCTATGTCTTTCTTCCACTCTAAAGTAAAAATTCAATGGAACCGATGTTTCCAGGAAACAGGACTTAACAGTATCACTTTTACACATTGACAGCAAAGAAAATAAGTGGTATTAAACCCAATTCTCCATAATAGTATGAAATTACCTAACATTAGCCCAATTTGGTGGGTTTATACTTCCATAGTAAGAGAGTTTGCTGCCCTAAAAGTGATCCAATACTATTTTTAGTGAGTGTTCATGGCAAATAGTGGTTGGTCTATATGGGCTTTTAAAACTACACAGTTAAGTCCCAATACTAGTATTAATTAATGTTAAATTTGAAAATCACTATCTTGTAATGAGTCTGTTTATTGCTAAATTATACACTTCAGTATTTTGAGGACAAAGTTTCACCTGCAGTCTATAGCTCTCCTGGGTATCCATCACTTTGTGGGGATCTTTATTCCTTTTTATAGTGTCCTGGTCAATGCATCACGGATACCCTCCAGTATGGGACAGCACGAACAGAAGATCACATGAGGAGACTGTAGCATCTCCAGATGTTCTGGAAATTGCAGTGACATTAGGAAAGATGAAGTTCCTACTTGATTTGCAGAAAGATGAATAAAATGCTGGCTTAAAAGTATGCTGGTGCAATCATCAGTGTGAGAGAAGAAACAGCATTGGCTTTGAACCCAGGCACACCTGGTTTAACTACTGAAAGCACATATTACTAATTATGAAAGCCAAACTTGAGAACTTCTTCAGAGCTTTACAAACAAAATAAAACATAAGCTATGTTAATTTGGTCGTTGCTAGGAACAATAGGTACTGATACAACTTTAAAATTGTTCATGTGAAGTATATGTCATAACTAGTGTTATCACCAACGCTGTTAGTTCGGATGCATGGTCAGTGATTTTTAAAAGTGAGTCTACTGAGTGAAAAAGATCTTTTGAAATGATCAAAAGTGTCCAAGGGAACATTTAAAAATTATGTAAGTTACATGATATAGTGCATGAATTGTAAACATAAATTAACTCCTTTGTCAGTTTCCAAAATCCACAACAACCTCCATACAGATAATTTTTTTATAGTTACAAAGTACCTTACCATCTTTATTCTGCTATCTTTGGATAGTGGGTGAGGAAAATTTAAATACTTGTTTTCCTTGATAATACCACATGTACACAAGAGTAATATTTTCCTTATTTCAGATTAAGGAGTT
Source organism: Dasyprocta punctata (assembly GCA_004363535.1). NCBI lineage: Eukaryota > Metazoa > Chordata > Mammalia > Rodentia > Dasyproctidae > Dasyprocta > Dasyprocta punctata. The sequence continues at coordinate 5,265 of RJWM01044610.1, read as the reverse complement.
GCTGTTTTGAAATCAAAACAATAAAAATAATTACACATTTTGTTTTGAAGAGCAGCTCAAATTCAGATCAAGAGTCCAGAGAATCTCCTTTCACACTTGGGCCCAAGGTCTTCTAGGCAATATAACCTCTTGCCAAATGTGGGTCATTTGATGCTCCATTGACTCCCAAAGGTTTTTTAAATATGTCAGTTTCTCATGCTCAAGACAGATAGGAACTCATGTGTGAGACTGTCTATGCGCTCCTGATACATTAAAAGTCCCTCAGTAACCTTTTGCCATGACACAGGGAAAATAATATAGGCATCACTTAAGCAGTAAAATTAGCAGCCTTAACCTGAACAAAATAAGGAATTCAGTTTTAAATGTTTATTACCGAATTTAAACTGTTGAAAACTGTCTAATTAGTAGGGGAATGTCACAGTGCTCTAATAGGCTGCTGTTCCATGCTAGTCGCACTGATAGTACAAAAATATGAAAGTGCAAGCTGCATATCATCCTATGGTGCCCTTTTCTATAGCCTTTGTTATAATAATAGAGTGATCTAGTAGATCACTTAAGGATCTACTAGGAAATTGTCTCGGGAGCACATCAGCAAAGGATTTAACCTATCCAAACTAGAGAGATTTTTCCCATAGCTATGTGAGCCCTGAGGTCTCTGTGGTAATATTTCACTCTAGGATATATGTTTCTTGTAGAGTATTGAAATAGATGGCATCAGATTTTCTGACAATTAAGACCATTTTAAGAACTAGAAGGTAGTAGTGAGCTATAGAGAAAGTCTGAGAGGGGGCAAATTTACACTAACCTACACCAGTCTCTTAAATGCCACTCAGTAATCTGAAAGGGATTGTTTTTCCCACAAATCTATTGCCTGGTAATATACTTTGCTTTCATGATTAGACTGGTAGGATTGCGACTTTGCTTTTGGATTAGCAGTGTGACACAATGTTTGTGGGACCATTTGAAATTTGCCTCCAAGAAGCAAGAGTATTATACCCAAATGGTCAGATTCCCAATGCCAACCCATCACAGCGAAACATACTGGCATCTTCAGTTCTCGTGCATAACTTCACAACATTCTTGGCTACCCCTGGGAACACTTGGTTTCAGGTAGTACTTGTCTACTTTCCTGTAGGAACAACATAAACAGTAAATTGTTTTGGTCCATATTATAAAATTTTTGTTTCTTGCCGAAGGCAAATACACTGTGTACAAATGGGACTGTCATAGATAAATGCTTTGCAAAAATTAACATGCACTCTAAAAGTATGAGTTTATGGAGACACTTTTGGTCAATGGGAATAAGAAGGCCTGATGAACAAATAGATATTTTTGTTTTCTCCCAGGAAGTAGATTTTGACACATTCACTACCAAAAATGGCCAACTGAGAATGATGCTCTATTTTTTTCTTTTATTGGCATTTATTATTTCTCTGTGTCTCTCCCAATCCCTGATGCCACATTACCAAATAAATTACCTCCATCCTTATTTTATTCAAGCCCAAGAGCACATTTACTTTAAACTCTTGATCTGCATGCAAGATGTGCCTGTTTGACATTGATATTGTCATCATATGGAAACTGTTCAACACTGGGCACATTCCAAACCTTCAGAATGTTCATTTTCATCTCATTAAGACCCTAAGTGCTGCCTCAAAATTCAAATGTCATAGCTTTTGTATGAAGCACAGTCCAGAAAATTATTGAAATAAGTTAAACAGACTGATTGTAGAGCTACAAGGAGCACTGGAAAATTTCAATTGGAAAACATACATCTTGTACAATTTAAAGGATAATACACAGTGTTTAAAATGGGTGCCATACAATAATACAGTTTCTCTTTTAGCAAATTTTTCGATAGGTACAGGATGTAAGCTAATTTGCATAATCTTTAAAGCACTTTGTAGACTCACAAAAGAAATGTAGAGATTAGATGTATTTTATAGGCTCCTACTGGCTTACTTGTGGCCAGATATTTAAACTATTGTATTTAAGAAGCACCAAGCAGTGAAGGAAAATCAGCAATGGTCAATCTTGATAATCCACAGGTATTCTGTTGAATCCTAATCTTCTTTTCTTAACCTACCTTCCCTTTCTACTTTCATGTGATTTTATTTTCAGTTTCCTTTTAATGGATTTCTGATTTTTCTTCATTGTCACGAAATACGTTTTGATCTATCACACTCCAAAAACTAAACTGTCTTTTTTTTCCCATTCAATAGTTTTTGAGGATAATGCTATCATAGAACCCACTGGAAGAATCCATGGTACTACTTGCTCAGATCTTCTAAGTTTTCTTGAAGGTCAGGAGTAACTTAGATCTCTGGATGAGTGTGTTGCCATTAAGACTAGCTTTTTTACTTATAAGCCATATGTATTTTGCCATTTGATAAATGATTGAGCTAAAGTAAATATTTATTTCTCAAAAATATGATCTTGTCATATATATACATATATCACATATATATGATAATATAATGAAAATTATCTAAAATATGATGCCTTCATAAAAATAGAAATAAAATGTGCCTCTTTAAAAACATCTATTTTCCTCTCTAAGCAGAAAGAAAAGTACCTGTACCAGGTTATTACTTAGAATGTTTTAATTTTTGGTTCTTATTCACTATAATTTATTCCTATCAGCAACTTAAGAGGATCCTTTGCACAGAAAAGTGGAATGCATCATGCTGAGATTATTTCCCTGTTTGATTTTGATTATGAATTTTGTTATGAGAATGTAAGCAAATTCTACACTGAGCCCTGTGATTTAAAGATGGATAATAAGAATCAGGAAATCAATACTTAGTAAAATAATTTAGAAAAAAAACAATAAATTTTTGCATTTGAAGATTAACTTGATTGTTTGTCCCTCTTTATAAAATTAGCTTTGCTTAAGGTCTACTGTGCAGAGGAGGCCTTAGGGAAATAAAGTTGTGCATTTTTCATTGTCTTCAAATCTATTTTCTGCTTGAACGGAGTCAGCATTAAATTTAAAGCAAGAAAATCATTCGTTGATGAAAGTCTTAGAATAAGAAGCATGGCAGAAAGTTCCACTCTCTTTTGAGTGTAGGATTTAAACACTCAGGTGCATATATTACTATCCACATACATTCCAGGAGTATGATTTTATGTACTTTGATCACCTAACCTATATTCCAATAACAATAGATTTTATTCAATTTATTAGTATTTTTTTTGAGACAGGGTCTTGTTGTGTAGTCCACGATGAATTTGAACTCACTACGTAGCTCAGGCTGGTCTTGATCTCATGCCCATCTTCTTGGCTTAGCCTTTGGAGTGCTGGGATTATAGGCAACAGCTACCACACCCAGCACAAGAGATGATTTTAAAAGCACAAATAATGCTTTTTATTGTTATCTAGTAAAACAAAGAGACTTATCTTTTAGATTTGAGAGATCTAATTTAGAATATTTGCTCTCATACTAATTAGTCATGTAATCTTGGATAAAACACTTAACATACTAAATAGGTGTCTGATGTACTGGGTGGCACATCTGTTTAATTTCAGCCATTCAGGAAGGTGGAAATAGAGGATTACTGGACCCTAAGCATTTTAAACCAGGATAGGAAATATAGCAAGACCATATCTTTAAAACAAAAAAACAAAAGCAATCACAAAACAGTTGTCCAATCTATATAACTGATGACATTTTGCTATGTTAAAGTTTTCTTAATGTGTCCAGACCCAGATAACCATCACCACTAAAAAAGATTTAGCGATCACAAACCATGCTGCTACAAACATGGGTGCACATACACTGCTGTGGTGTGATGTTTTTAATTCTTCTGAGACTATACCCAGAAGGGAAAAGCTGGATCAAATGGAACCTCTAAATGTAGTTTACTGAGGAATATTCACACTGATTTCCACAATGATTGCACCAGTTAACATTCCTACCATTAGCTGACAAGAATTCCTTTTTCCCCACAGTCCCAACAGCATTTGTTAATGGTTATTTTCTTCATAATAGCTATTCTTTCTGGAGTGAGATGTAATCTCAATGCTGTTTTAATTTGCATCTCTAGGATAATATACATTGCTGAATATTTTTCATATAATGGAGTACTATTCAGCCATAAATAAGGATAAAATGAGACTTTTAAAGGTAAATAGGTGCAACTCAAGACCACACTCATAGGTGAAATTAATCAGACCCTCATGTGTAAACATTATATAGCCTAACTAGTGTGAGAAGCTGAACGAGTATACAAGGCCCAAAATGTACAATAGATATTGTGAATTGGGAAGAAACTGTTGAAAAGAAAAGAGTAACTGTAATGGGGGAAAAGGGAAAGAAAGGAAGGGAAAAGAGGAGAAATATATATATATATATATATATATATATATATACTAGTGAAGACAGTTATATTGCTGGTTTCCCTTAGTTTATTGTAATGAAAAGTTTGTGCTAATATTGTTTGGACAATATTTCATCCCTGTATCTTGTACCCTGAGTAACTACTCTGAAGATAGCAATACACAATGTATGGATTATTGTTGCTCCTCTGTTATCTTGTTTTTAAATTCTGCTTTATTTTTCTTTCTTCATTTTAAAATGAAAAAGGAAGATGAAAGAAAAAACTCACAGATCAAGGAGCATTTCATTTTAGAGAAAGAGCTATTAATAAGTTGGTTGTCACCAAACATTGTCCCAGGTTGATGACTCATTTTTTTTATTCTTTCAGCTGTGTTCATTTTACAAGCAGTGTGTGCTACCAGAGGGAAAGGAAAGTCATGCATAACACATGTCACATGCCACTCCCTGAGTCATTACTATGAGAGTTTACTTTGCCATGTTCAGCTTTTAAGAATCCCTGCCTTCTTTCCACTTCCTAGGAAAGTTAATTGGTTTCACGGATGTGATACAGTTACCTGTGCTCCAGGAAGAAAGGAGACAGAATGAATCATGCTCCAACTCTTTTGCACATGAATTATTTCCTGTAGACAGATATTTAACTTTATGTCCTCCTTTGTTATAGCTATGAGCCAACTGGGTATGTCCACTGCATAAATAAGGCATCCCAGGGAAATATTATTTGTTTCTCTAATTAACCTAATATTATGGCTTATGAAGTTTTCTTGGTAGAGGATAAATGTTAAATTTTAAATCAGAGAAGTAAATACAAATGCAACCAGTAAGAAGAATAATGTGGCCCAGATTTATTCATTTATCCAAGTAATAGATCAGTAACTATGATGTTATATGCACATGATTGCTGAGGTTTTGGAGGTTCATGGTATGA
>RJWM01044609.1:0-13202 GCA_004363535.1 Dasyprocta punctata | reverse complement strand
GAGGACAGTCTGGACAATTTAGCAATTTAGCAAAACCTTGTCTCAAAATTAAAAAAAAAAATGAAAAGAGCTGGAGCTACAGTTCAGCATGAAGGTCTTGTGTTCAATTCGCAGTATGTAAAATATTTCTGAAAAGCCTTATTGTTCAGTCACATAGATGTGCCTCTTTGAGAGAGGAGCACAGAGTCACAAAATGGCGGTGAGCAGCGTTCCTAGTCTCTGTCTCACCTGATTAGGATGTTCTGTTCCAGAGATACAGGTGGTTCCCATCCCTGACCATTCCCCCAAGCTCATTCCTGTTAAGCTAAGGCCAGCTCACTCTGAGGCTGTCTGGTCATGTCAGTTAGGGTTCACTAGAGGAACAGAATTTATATATGTGCATAGCTATGCTATACAAGGGATTTACAAGGCAGGCTTACACCAGCCACCTGCAAAGTCAGCTGCGGAACAGTGCAAAAGGGCTGTCTGCACATTGGAGCGCCAAGGAGCCCGTCAAAAGTTAAAGACCTGGAGCTCACTGCAGAGTCTTATGTGAGTTCCTGTCTGGAAGTGGGAAGGTCTGCTCTGGAAGGATGGAGCCAGATGTCCAAAGGTGATGGTGGAGGCTAGAGGTCCCCTGACAAAGCACAAGCATGACTTCCTCCTTCTTCCTCTTTTTATTCCATCCAGGCTATAAGCCTATTGGTTGGTGCCATTCACCCAGGGTGGGGCTTCTGTCTTCAGTAGATCAATCACCCAGACACACCCAGAACCTACTAAACCCATCAGCCAGGTGTTTCTTATTCAAGTGGACACCACGGTTAATTATCATACCACCTTACTGTCAAAAACATGTTTTGTAGGTATGAGTTCACAGATACTAAACAATAAGTCTTAGACTTTGCAACCAGTAAGGATTAATAAGAGGCTGTAAACCCACTTCTACCTAAATGTGGACTTGTGCACCTACCATCTGCACCCTGCCTCCAGAGAAGCTGGGCTCCCAAGAAATAATCAGTGGACACAGGAAAAGTCACATAAAAATACATGGTATGTGTGGGCAAGGAAATGATAAAATGATTCATCAATAGAGTACACCAAAGTGTGTTTTATGAGGGTTTTGTCTGACCTATGATTCTGTAGTAGGCATTGGCTGGAAGACGCAAATTTGGAAAGGAAGGCCATGTTGTCACACGTGTGAGCTCTCCAGCTCTCTGATTTATATGTCAGAGGCAGCCTGGAGAGTGCAGGTACCCATGATGCATATAGCAATCCATAAATTAACAAGTGATTAAAATCTTACTAAGGCAAACACATAGCCACAAATCTGAATGATGCATGATTATTGCCAGCCATTGCCAGCAGATGTATAGAAATAATTGGCTTTTAATGCTCATTAGTCAGTTTTATTACAAATAATACATTTGCATGATGTTTGCAAATTTATCTTCCAGTGGGAAGTCATGGCAACAGGAAGGAACAAACAGGCAAAGCAATCACAAAGTGTGCATCCAAGATTTATTAATGGTCCAAAATTACATTTATTTATATGTTTGTTTTCAACCTGGCTTCATCCCAAAACAAAATAATGGCAGGAGAGCTGAAGAAATATAGCCATTGTAAGGATTTTTAAATGAAGACATTATGAAGAAAGGAAAAATGAAGGTCAGAAAATATAATGAATCTGGGGGAGGTTAGTATGCAAGATGAATGTTAGATCACTGTGCACGTGATGAAAATGTAATTTCAGGCAACCTCTGCAGCCATTGGTATTCAGAACAAAAGAGGGAACACCAACTAGTGCAGGAGTCACAGTGCTCATAAGGAAAACTACAAACCACAGCATTTTTCTCAAGGAAAACAGTATTTTTTGATAGCATGATCGAGGGGAAATTTAGCAAATAATCAACCAAGAAGGTATCATCAGTATTAAAGGAGCTGATATCCAGTAACACCTCTCAAGCAAACACAGCTGTTCTTTCTGGAAACATCCCAGGGATGAGGATGAGAAACTTTCACCAAATCACATTTTAATAAAAATTAGGCACTTGAAAAAAAGAATTTACCTTTCTTTCCCATGCATTTCCCTGTCCTCTGTGTACTTGTCTTGACTCATCATCCATACAACCTTTCTCTGTATTTTTTTTAAATTTTCTTTTATTAGCACATGTCTGCAGTCCTTGGAGTTTGCCTTCACCTTCAGGGTAGGTACACATTTAGCACAGTCTTCATCCTAGGTCTTCATCAAGGTCGTCACTTTTCACTCCTCTGACCCAATTAGCCTGGTGATGTATCAGTGCCCAGGATCAATGCAATGTTCTGCTGCATGCCCATCAGTCCACGGTCTCATCAGACTGAATTATTGATGAAACAGGAGGGAGGGAATGAACATTGCCCTGGGATGCAATGGCACACAACTAGTTTTGTCCATTGGCTGTAAATGTGAGATGTCTTTGCTCTTCTTTCCCTATAGGCATAGAAAGGAACAACCACAATTCATGATCACAACTCATATACCAAAGCCATGGTAACCTGCTCTATCAGACATACCGTCTGGAACAGAGCCTTAATTGAAATGCTGTTGAACTTGGTTGGGTTTGTGGAAGTACACTGTCCTCTTCCAAGTTCATTGTGCAAGTTATTCTGAAGTTCAAATTATTCTAAAGGGACCGGACTGATGGATTCAACAGATATTTGATAAGTAATAACACTCCAGCATCAATTAGACACTTATCCATGCAATTCATTTTAAAATACTCCAGAAGTGTGGTATTGTTTTTGATTTATTATCTTGGTTCGGTCAGGAGAGCAATATTAGAAGGGTCCAGAAAAGGGAGTAAGTTTTTGTTACCATAATTAGTTGGACATTGGTGAGGTTCCAACTACTTCCTTGATTCAACTCCCACGCTGGGGCCATGATGACTGGATTTCTGGTATCAGAGTCAACTTGAGTTTCCCTCTTCTCGAATCTTCCTCTGCAAAAGTTCCTTGAGGAAATATCTATTGATTCCTTTGGAGAAGTATGGGAGAAACACCACCAGGACCCCCATGCAGCTCACCATGGTGCTGTAGGCTTCTTTATTATGTCCTCCTCTTTGTGTATTGCCAGTAGGACACAACTCAGGTCCAGAAGTTGTAAGGGGGTCATCATGTGTGAATGAAGGCAACTGTTTTATCCTACCAGGTCATCCATCCTTGATTTGTTCTAATGATGCAAGTTGAGTATCATTACTCTTATTTCCTTTCTGTATATTTTGACCTTGGGATCACTGTTCCATTGGGGATCTCTTAGGACTCTCTGTGGCTGAGGACCTTTTTGCCTGCCACTATAATCTTCCCACTTATTACAGTAATTGTGCCTTTCTGGGTTTTGGTAATTAAATGCTACCACAGAGCCTCGGTAGAGATTCTATCATGCTCATTGCTTCTCAAAGTCTTCCCCTACTATCAACCACCCCTACCAAGACACACCACTGATGGACCATGCGGCATGGCACTCAGCTGTGAACCCATCAATGGGCTGATCCATTGATAAGTACATTATTCCCATCACCCCTTCGCCTTCCAAAAGCCCCAGGTCTGAACACATGAAGTTATAGGGGTACATTCTAGATCTAAGTCATGTTGGTACCTCTGTCACCAGGACAGCTCTCATTTCCTCTGGGATTTCTCATGGAACACAGTAGGTCTTCTGTACATTGCTTATTCCTTTAGCCTGCCCACTTCCTGAGGTTTTCAAATCCCATTTTCAACCAGCAGACACTGTGAATCCAGCCTTCATCCCTCCCTACTCTGCCCATCACATTTCCCATGCTTCTAGGAGCTGGTTTGCATATCCTGAAAACTAGTGTGCGCTATCTTCCAGAGTTTATTGCTAATCAGTGAATCCTTTGCCTTAGGAGTATGCTTCCACATCACTAACACACTAGTAAACTTCGTCAGTCCAACATCTGTTCCCCTGCTTCGTCGAGCTCCTGGTCCTGGACCTTATAGTCCTTTGTAGAGTTCTCTTTCCTCCCTCACCAGGCCAAGCCCATTCCTGACTGAATTACTCTGTAACTTACTTCTTATAGTAGTTATTTCCTTGTGCTTGTGACAAAACACCCAACACCCACCACTTAAAGGAAGAAAGGTTTATTTTGGCCCATGGTTACAGAGGGTTCAGTCCATGCATAGCCAGCTGGTTCTAACACAGAAGCAGCATGGGGGAAGGGGGATAGTTGCTCAACCCATGGCAGCCAGGAAGTAGATAGAGAAGGGAGGCTTTGGAACTAGAATCACTCTTCCAGGTCACCCTCAGTGACCACGTCTTCTGACCAGGCCCCACCTTCTGACAGCACATTCAGTTGTGAACTTATCACTGATAAATATAGGCCCACCATGATCCAATCACCTGCCAAAAGCCCCACACGTGACACAGGAGACTTTGGTGGAATGTTATAGACCTAAACCATAACACAGGACAGAACTGTGGGGCATCTGATATCTTGCAAGGAGTGTGTGCTGGGTGGGTTAAAACAGATGGTAAGGCCAATTCTAGTGATTTAGGGGAATCTAGAAATTCAGAGTTTTCGAGTGTGTCCACGCACATATCTCCTTAATTCCATGTATCAGAGGCTCATCCTTTCCAACAAGGTCTTCATCTGGTATAGAAGGCCTTGATTATGAGTTTCCTTTTTTATAGCTCAACTACCATACGATTTTGTCCTAGGTTACTTTCAGTTTCTCTGCCTTGCTGCTGCAAGACATGAGGTCCTTCTGATATGGCACAACAGAAGCTCTGACTTTCACACTGGCATTTTAATCACTCTTTGCCATGTTTTCACGTATTTCTAGGGTAAGAACAGAGTTTAACAACTGTCATGTGGTCTCATTTCACTTATGGTTCCTGTTTCCCCAATGCTTCTCCGGGGCTTGAGGTATTACTCCAGCTTGTGCATTCTTTCCCACAAGGATCCAGCTCCAATGCATCTCTGGTGAATGTTTTAACAACTGGGTGCCATCTTGTGCCTGAACTAATTGTGCTGCACCAACCATGTGTGACTGTCATATCTTAATCATCAGCTGCTAGTGAGTAACCCAGCTCCAAACTTGCATTTTAGCCTGGCTGGCATGAAGGACACTACTGTCTCCAGTGCACTGTCACATCTGCCTCGATGTCCTGAAGTGATTCAAAATGTTTCTGTCATAGTCATTTTCACTCTGGGAAAGAGATAGAAGTTGCACAGTACCAGATCAGTGAGTGGTAGACGAGAACACAGAGTCATATTTTTACCAGCCTGCCTTTCCGTTGGATGGCGCTTGGCAGTAGCATTCATTGTAGGTTTGGTCACACCTGATAAAGACCCTCAGGAAAGAGGACTCCAGAGCTGCTGCAGAAAGTGGCAAGGAAAATGGTGTTTAAAGCAAGGGGACTATCTGGAAGGTGATTAATGACCATGTGTCTTTCACTGTGATAAATTTTTAATTTAAACATTCAATCTCCTCTTGTGCTTGGATTCACTGGGCTGTAAGCATGAAGATGAATTTTAATTTTCAGAGGGTTTATTAGAGCATTTTCACAGTCATTCCCAATGCAAGGAAGACATAAAGAGCAGGACTGGATGGATGAGAAAGCCGATCTTCCCTACACGCATAGACCTCAGTTCACTTTAAGCAAAACTCTTGAACTAAAATAATCAGAAATTCGCATTTCTGGGCTTCAGCGCCTGCTCTGTGGTGCCTAACTTGATCAGTCACTAGATGCGGGCTCCTCTCAAAAAGGCATGGCTGTCAAGAAACCCTGAAGGAAGCAGCACAAAGGAACCTGTGGCCTAATAGATCTACTTGGCATTGGGGCCAACTCCTTGCTTCATGGGTGCTGCGATGTTTCACTTCTCTGTCTGCCTTGCTTCAGCTCTGCCTGAGGGAGAGGCAGACAGGAAATTCAAATTCTTCCCTTCTCCGGCAGGACTAGTCTTATTCCTGCTATTAAAACACAAAACTCTCATCTGATTCTGAGCTGATACTCCCTGAAGAGGGCAAAAATTCCCAGAATAATTACCAATGCATAAAAACACTACCTCTGTCTATGTAAATAGGCAGTCTGAAAATTAAACTGTTAATTCCTTAGAACATAGAAGAATGGTTTCAAAATGACCTCTTTGTCAGCAAAAATTGATCTGATGCCTGGGATGCAATCTATCCCACCTACCATGCCAGGGGGCCACAATACCAAGATGTCTGCTCCAAGTCGAGTACAGGAAAGAGACAAAACCATGTCTGATATTAATGCTATTCAATCTATGCTATAATTATACAATGTTCCAATTTATTGGGAGCTCTGATAAGGAAGCTTGTAAGAAAAGCTTCAGAAAGCAAAGGACCTCCAACCTTGAAGGGCTGACACACACCACTGATTAGCGAGCATCGGTTGGGTAAATTATGAGTGGAATATTAATAGGCAGAAAAATTCAGGTGGATGGTATTATTCCCAGCAGATCCCAGAGGGCTTTCAATGTTTTCTTGTATAGAAAGCAGTGGGTTGTCTGCATGAATATTTATTAGGAGAAGCTAGAAATACAGGGTGATGTCATCATACCTTGAATCCTCTTCTAAGGATCTCTGACAATATTCTATGGACAGTGGAAGAGGGTGTAGGATTTTTGAAGGGTTTAAACTGGTGATTGATGGATCCAATAGCAGGTTATAGAATGGTTCCTCTGTGAGAATGAGAAAAATGGATTAAGGCAAGAACTAAGGGAGGGAAGGCTAAAAAAATACCCTGGGTGAGTGATGATGCTTCGTGCTGCATGGAATGGTGGAGACGAAGACAGGGCATTCATGAAAGATGTTGGACTGTGTCTCTGAGAGATCCTGTGTGGGCAATAGCATCAGGGGTCCTGCGGGTGTCGCAGGATTCAGTGACTCACATATGCCACCTTTGTTTATCTCTCATTACAACCCAGTGAGGTTAAAATCACGGTCTCCCGATTTATAGATGAGAAAACAGAGTCCAGGATCTTCCCTGAGTAGAAGAGATAAGATTTGAACTCAGTCCTGACTGTGTCCAAAAGGAAGCCTCTTGAGCTACAGCATGATGCCTATGGTCAAGAATAAATCACTTCAGAATGTGAACCTTCAGAAGAGCAGAGAGTGGTAGCTACATTTTTATCTCCACTTTGTGTACTATTGCAGGATACTTAGGAAATGAAGACACGATTCCCGATTGCTGCATCTGCAGCGACCCAGAGCAGCTAACCTGGCGTCTCAGGTCTCCACCAGAGAGAACCAAAGATACTTGCATAAGAAGTGGGGAACACACCCCATTCTGGCACTGGGCCAGAGGGCACCTGTGTGCTGACTCATTAGTCTTTGAGCCCAAAATAGCTCCAGCTGGCAAACAAGGACATTTCTTGGCTGCCCAATTCAGATCCCCTGGCCATATTTCTTCTGGGTACCTCCAAGGTCACCTGAAATCCAACCCAGCCTTCTGGTTCTCTGCTCACTACCTTCAGGAGCCAAGCAAAAATTCTGCACGTGAGAGAAGTAGGCTGATGCAGGTAGCAGGGTGCTCAGGTCCACACCCGGGAAAACCTTCTCCTTAACTGGCCTGATGGCTTAGACAGAGTTTTGCCAAAATCTGCTGAGAAGACCATGGAGTTGTTGCCCAACGTAAAATCATTCAGCAGATTAAGCCTAGGACATTATTATTGATTATTTTATGGAACTATGAAAGATGAGTCACAAGCGTTTTCTAGAACAGTATCTTCTACCTAGCTTTATAAAGTCACCTCAAAGCATGGCTCAGGCAACCAGCCACCACACATGAGGACCGCATGATGTCTGTTGGGGGGAAAGGTCTGTGCATGTCAGTTTAGGAGGCAAAGGTGAATCTCCTGCAAATCCCTCTGTGTCCCTCTTATGCCTTCTTATATGTGGGACCGAGTTCAACTATACCAAAACATTCTGTGTGAGCTGGGGTACAGCGTTTCTTACCCCAATCACTTTGCACTTTGGGGGAAATGAAAAGACTCTGATCTGGAGGTAGGAAATTCTCACCCAAAGAAAACAGATGATGAGGCTGCCCAGTCGAGCAAGGATGGAGGAACATTTTTACACAGCAGGGGTCGGGCTGTGCAGTTACTTGATCTAATTACTTTCTGTACCTATTTTCTCATTCCAAGTTAAGAGATAACTCTGAATTGCTGCTAGTCATGTTGTAGTTTTTTTTCCTAGATGTCTCCTGTGTTGGTTACTTTTCACTCATTGCTGAGACAAAATACCCAACACCCAAAGTTAAGGAAGGAAAGTTTATTTAGCTCACAGTTTGTGGAAGTTTTAGTCCATAATCAGCTGGCTCCAAGGCAGGGTGTTGTGGCAGAGGACAACAGTTCATGGTGGCATAAGACAGCAAGAGCAACAAGAGTCAAAATGAGGAGGAGCGCAACAAAAGAGTCTTTCTGTCCCTCAAATTGTAATCCCAGCATTGGACCATGAATCAGTCACAAACTCTAGAAGCCTGACCCCATGACTGCATGAGGTTTGGGAGGCCATCGAGACACAAACCATGGCATCTCCTAAAGTCTCATGTGACCATAAGTGGGACCTTTGGGAGGTGATTGGATTTCAGGCATTTGGAGCTGCTGTGCTCTTAGGAAATGGGGGATGTTAGGAAGGGGCGGTCCTGGAAGGTGTGGCCTGGAAGGTTCTTGCTCTCTTTCCAGCACCTCCCTTAACCCCCTGCTTCCTGCCCACCATGCCTCGAGCAGCTGTCCTCCACCAAGCCATCTTGCCTTGGAGTCAGCCAACTACTAACTGAAACATAGGCCAAAATAAACCTCTCTTTTTAAAGTTGTGGATGTCAGGTATTTTGTCCCAGTGATGAGAGAAATAACCAAAATAATTGTCATTGCTTTTTCCGCCTACATTTAAAACAAGTTCCAGTTTGAAATAAATCATGGCCTTTGGGGAAGTGCACACACACTTGTGTTTCTATGTATTTGGAATAAAACACTTCTCCCTGTTCTCGTTTTGAGCCTGTCTTGGTTCCCATGCACTGGAATTCCCATGGAATTCTGGGCTAACAAGGCATCTCAAACCCTGGAAGAGAACAGCAGACATGCCTATTGTGTAGAACTACTCCCAAGCGTTCTCTGCTGTGGCGTATGACTTCACTCACAAAGCACAACAAATCCAAATATTAGGAAATTCGCTATGGTGACAGCAAAGCATAACCAAGTATGGGTCTTTTCAAGCATGGACACTATAGGATCATGATGATGGCACTGTCTGACCTTTCTGGTTCATCACTACGTGTTTTTTTTTTGTTTGTTTTGTTTGTTTTGTTTGTTTTGTTTGTTTTTTTTTTTTGCTCCTGTTTATGACTCGGCCCTTGCATCTAAGATCAGAGGGTAGACTTTTCAGATTGAATTTTGTGGTATATTGGTCTCATTTCATCCAGTTGCCTTGAGTGGGCAAGCAAGGGTTTGAGACGTCTCGAGGGGCCAGCACATAGTCAGGGTATCTGTGGTCAGCAGACTCAGTAGTCAGTTGGCTCAGAGAAACCAACACTTTGCCCCTACACATAAATCCATGCATGCTGTCCCACCAACATTTCAGTCATCTTTGACTATACTGAGTTTTTCTTTTCCTCTGCAGCTATTAAGGCAACTCTTCTCTCCATTTCTACTGTGCCGATCCTTACAAATATCACCAGGACTAAGAAGAATCTTAATGCCTTTCTCTTCGTGCCTCTCACCCTCTGAGGAAGATGCTAACGGACAGTTGAAGGCAAAGCCATGGTCCGTGAGAGAGAGGGAGGGAAGAGGCCTGAGTTTGGGTGCTTATCAGCCATGAGCTAAGGACCACCCTACTCTAGGACCATTGCAGATGGAGGCCCCACCCAGAACAGGATGTGTCCGCATAGCAGCAAGCTAGTTAGTTGTCTAGCTTGCTCCCAACTTCCTTGGGGATATAGAATCTTGTTTTCAATCTTATTATTTTATTTTATTTCAGAGGAAGTGCAATCATTTAAATATGTGCTTCCTGTCCCCCTAGGGAAGCTGCGCTTCGGGCTCTTGTCAAAGTGCCCATTATGCAAGAGACAGCCCATTTCCCTTCCTGACATCCTTGCTTTGCGTTCAAACTTTGATCTGTCCTTTTTCTTACATTACGCTTTTACAACTTTCAGGATGTCTTGTAAATAATCCAAATAGATTTGCAGAAAGCAGATCCCTTGTTCCTGTCAGTGGGGCATCAGGCAATCCCCGAGGAAAATGTTCATTAGCGGTGATTACTTTGATGACATCACCAGTCATCTGCCTCATTCACTTTCTAACATGGTGTAATCTTACTTTGAAAATGCTGCTCGTAATACAGAGTTATTAGCGAGGGCTTTGAACTACAGAGTCTCAAGCTGCATTACAGTTTAACTCTTCCAATGCCCATCATGTCCTGCCTGCCTGAGGCTTCAGGGTATTCTAGAGACATCTGAGGACCCTGCGCATGTGCAGATGTGATCTCATTACTCGCATGGATGGAAATTAATGGCAGCCTCTCCTCAAAATACAATCATCTGCAAAATGAGTTACAAAGCAGTAAGAGGGTAATGTGAAAATTTTGAGTCAGAAGAGCTACGACAGACTGTAGACCCTAAGTTCCTTAAAGTCTTCAAGTCTCAAATCTCATCTCTTCACTATGACCCTTGGTGTCACCCAAGGGCATGTATGTAGCTGGAAATGTTGGCGCACATTTGTCATTCCAGCATTCTGGGAGGTTGAAGCAGCACAATGGCGCATTCGAGCCCAGCCTGGGCAACTTAGTGACTTAGCAAAACCTTGTCACAAAAAGAAGATGAAAGAAAAACCCTAAATATATTGCTTGATGAATTTTACTAATGGAACAATTGCTCATTAACCACAGAAATTGGGCCAGGGAACTTTGCCAGGGCTCCAGTGGGTCCCGGATGCCTCGTTTCAGTTATTACTCACTGTTCCCAGTGTAACCTCTGTTCTTACTCTGAATATCACAGACAGATCTGGCCTGGTTCCGGAACCTGATGTCAACGAGATAATACTCCCTGCCCTCCTTTTCACCAGGACCCTTTCACTCAGCATTAGGGGGTGTGAGTCAAAATGCCATGAATGTTTAAATTTAAAGTAATGGGTTACAGTAAAAGACACTCTGCCATGCATCCCCCTCAGAAACCTCCCCTGATTTCAAACACACTCCTCCCATCATCCTTGCCACTTTCTGCAGCAGTTCTGGAATTTTTATTTAAACATTCACAGTGTTTTGTGATCACTGTGTCAGTTAGTGCCATCTCTGAGGTCTCGTTTCCAATTAGGAAAGACTTGGTCAGCACCACAGAATCCCAGTGAAAATTGTGTAAGATTACAACAATCACTCCAATGACCGTGGAGGGATATTTGAGTTGTGTCTTGTGCTTATCTTTACATATATAATGGCAGAGTGCGTGTATGTTCAGCCAAAAATGTATACTTCAGGAGAAGAAAAATTGCTATAAGTATTTTAATGCTAAATTTTTTGAGATATCAAGAGATTAAAACAAGTTGCTATTGTCCCCTACCATGACAAGAGGTGCTCAAAGTGGTGGCCATGAACTTCCAGACATTTATTGATTTGGCAAACAGCTGAAGTGTGTATACATTTGTCAAAAAATGTGTACACACTTCAGGAAAAGAAAAATAGTATGATTTTTTTTTTTAACAGATGGTGTTTCCCTTGTATGGGAGACCCCAGAGGATGTTGTATATGACCAAAAACCCACTACACTGCCGACCCTTGGAGAACAAATTGAAAATGCATGTGCAGCAATGTCAGTGACCAAGGTTACCCAAGCAGCGGTTCACTGTACTGATAAATGTCTGAAGCTAATGACCACCACTTCGAGCACCTCTTATAATTGTAGAGACCAAAGGAAACTTGTATTAGTCTCATGATGTCTCAGTAAATTTAGTATTAAAATGTTTATACATGTTTTTCTTTTCCTGAGCCAATTAAATTGTTAAGTTTTTTGTTTGATCAGTTGATTTTTCATGGTTTCTGATGTTTACTGGCCATTCTTGTGTCCTTTACTCTATAATGCCTGTTTAAGAGTTTTGTCCCTTGGCATTTGGTGTTTTTTGTATTGCTTCGAAGAAGTAAGCATAACTTTGTTTTCTTCACTAAATGCAACTGAAACCAACATAAAGCAGAAGGAAAAGTAGTAAAAATAAGATCAAAATTTAACTAAAAAGAACAAAATAAAGAAGAGAAAAAAACTAAGTTGATTATTTAAGGAAATTAATAAAATTGGCAAATTTCTAACAGAACTGTTAAAAACAACCCCCCACACACACACACACAAATTTCCAGTATTGGAGGAGGAAAAATGCCGCTGTCCTTATATAGGATTGTAGGAGAATGCAGATCACACAGATCCTAAAATTAAAAAAAAAAAAAAAAAAAAAAAGATTGGAGGAGGATAATAAGTAACTTCATACTAACCAATTCAGTAGTAATATATACCTCTTTTATCCTCTTAACTGAGGAATAGTGTTCATTTCCCTGAGATTACTGTGTATTTTATTTGTTCATCATCACTGTGCTGATAAAGAATTGGTCTGTTTCTAGTCTTTACTCTTATAGTCATAAAAAAGCACATAAGTAACTCACTTGAAATGTTATAGTCGGAAAACTGTGCTTAACACAGCTTTCAACTAGCTTTAGACCTGTTGTCTAAAGTGGTTGGACACAATATCACATGGACAGTGTTTAAAGAATCCTGCCCCATTCTTCACCACCCCTTGGTGTTATCAGACTTACAGTTATTTTTAATCTGATCACTGAGATATTCATCTTTTTACTTTGCTGTCAGCCAATAAGGTTAAACAAAATTTTATACTATTATAAGCAATCCAAGTTTCTTTCCTTGAAAATTATTTTTTCACTGAGGTATTAGCTTTCTAGTAATGCTTATTAAACATAATTTAAATATTCAATGTCATCAGTAGTGTGTTATTTATATGAATGCAAATAACTTCTGTCCTTTTATAGGCTTTGAAAAATCTGCAATTTTAGTCATAATAATTTTCAACTTATGCTAGTTAATTTTGTTAATATTTTTTCATTATGAGTTATATTCAAAGAAATTCTTCAATGCCTTACTTAAAGTCATAATGTCAATCTAATTTCAGTTTTTCTAGCTGAGTAGAAGTTGGCAGTTTTCAGGTTTTGATCAT
>RJWM01044608.1:0-13182 GCA_004363535.1 Dasyprocta punctata | reverse complement strand
GTACTTTAGATTTAGGCTATATAAAGGAAATCTGGAAAAACTAGACATTAGGCTTTTGGCTAGATAGGGCTTATCGAAGACATTTGTTCATCCCCGTTGCCCCATGAAGCCCTAGTAAGATAACTGCAAAGAAATGATAAAGTCAGTGTAAATGTTGGAACTCCTGTGTCAAGGGAAACATCCTAAAGATTATGAAATATGAAACTTCTTAATTAAAATACAAGGAAAAGTAATTACTCCAAGAAATAAAGCAACAGAAATTTAGGAATTGAAGAAGGAGAAGCTTGGGGCCTTGGAGACAAGAAGCCCCGAGAGGGGGAGATCTTGGCTGGGCAGATCTGGGCGAGTGTGTGCGGGAGGTTTCCCCAGGAGGCTGTCTGCGGCCGGTGAGTGAGGGCTGGGAAAACCTCAGGACTCATCTCTGGTGTCTCTGGGTCCCTGCTCTGCTCAAGTCACCCTGCTTGTCCTAGTTAACCACTCAGTGTCTGTCTCACTTGCCGGACTGGTGCTGGCACACGGGGAAGGAAGGGAGACAGCTCTTCCACACCAGGAGGACAGCAGAACAGGCTGGAGGCCACCAAACAGGCACTCAGGGCCCAGGGAAAGGAAGGAAGCAACTTCTCCTCAGCCCCCTGGTTCCAGAGTTTTCAGAGTGCCTCTTGGGTGAGTAAGGGTGCTCCAGGGAGGGAGGGAAAGGCTGCTCCTTGTGGAGAAGAAGAGGGGTGAGCAGAGGAGGCAGGGGAGCAAACGGAGATCCTCAGGCGACTCTAGAGTAAGCAGAAGAGAACTGCCAGGACATCAGATGACACTGTCACGCTCTCATGGGGTTCTTCAGCTTCTCCTGTGAGGTGAACATGTTCATCTCTGTTTTACAGGTCAGAAGACAGAGGTTGATGAGTTTTGGGGTTTTGTCTAATACGATATAGCTAGAATGGAATTTAAGTCCAACCGTGTGTTACTCAAAAGTTACCTATAATTTATGTTCCAATTTTGTTCATTTAAAACCTTTGTATCTGAAGGGGCCTTTCCACCATCCTAAATTATGTATTTTGAAGGCAGAATAATGGGTTCCCCGGTCCCTTTCCTCCTTGCTCCCTGTGGCGTTCCCTACCACAGCAGATGGTAACGTGTTCTCACTTACCCCATGGCTGTGAAGTTGGGGTGACCCAGGAAAACTCGGGTCAAGACAGATTCCACGTGTCTGTGTTTTAAGGAACTGCTCTGCCTTGGGCTTCAGACCTCTTGGTCAAATAGGTCAAATATTCCTATCTATCCCTCTCCCTTGTAGGCTTAGCTCTACGAGGACGGACAAGAACTATGTGTGATTCGACTCTTAATTTGTCACAGAGTCAAACACCTGTGTGAACTGCAAACTCCTGTCAACACTGAGTGGTTTGAACTCTGCTTTCTTACAGGTAAATCCATCTGCCCTGTTATCTGAGTTTGCTGGGAAATGGATGGGAAATAGAACTCCAGCCCATGAAGGCTTAATACCGATTCTTTCCCTAAACTCAAGCTGTCCTGAAACTGTATGTCAGGACACCTTGGTGCAAGTTCCATGCACACAGCAGACCCAGCCCCGGCCCTGCTCTAGGGCTCTGCTCTGTGGCAGCACAGTGTTCTCCCTCCGGCAACACCGTCTTCGCGGGGAAGGCGTGCCCATGTAGCTTCGTGGTGACTGCTGGCTCAGGTTGTCCCGATGAGGTCTAATTCCTCAGTAACTGGATCCCACCCTGGGTGCCGAACAACACTATACTAAGGGGTTTAGGGACTTCCTGGGCCTCCGACACAGGGGAGGCCTGTCTACAAAAACCCGGAAAAGGCGTAGGTCTCAGGGGAAAAGGTGTGGATGAGCTGTCTGAGAGGCCCACTAGCATCTGTCGGAGGGGCCAACTGTGCAGCATTCGTCTCCTCCCCCGAGGGTGAAGTGGCTCAAGGAGACCAGGAACCTCCAGATCCGATGCCTGGTCAGGAGAAGCTTCACAGATGGGCTCCGCTGGCAGCACTCTGGGCATCAGGTTGTGGGTCTGACAGAGCCTGCTGCTCCAATCTTTAAACCATTCCCCGCTGTGAGAAACTGAAAGACTAAACAAGGACCAAAATGCACAGTGGATACTGTGAAATGGGAAGAAACTGTTCAGAAAGAAAGAAGAACTAGAGTGGGGGCTGTGGGAAAGGAAGGAAGGGAAATGAAAAAAATCAAAAAAGGATAAAAGGGAAGCAAAGCTTTGTAAATAGGGAGGGGAGATGGGTTGCAGGGAGGAGAAGGGATTGGGAAAAACAGAGAAATCAAAATATATCATGTACAGGTATAAATTCCCTACGAAGAATATGGTCATCACGCATATCTAAAATGTATCAATAAACTTAAGTATCTATTAAAAAACAAAACAAAAACACCCTCCCCAGTTTCCACTGGGCAGGATCAGGTCCCCTGTGGCCTGGCCTCTGCCCCTCCGTCTCCCATTGTTATCCGGTCTGCTTCAGAAACTGCCTGACCATCGAAAGCATCCTAAGTCCTTGCCCTGCACAAGGAGTCGCACAGACAAACCGCGAGGTGCCAAAGTTCATCTGAAAAGTGCAGGGTGAGTGGGTATGCAAGAAACCAGTTCTGCAGAATGTGCCTGGGCCAAACAAAGGAAAAAGAAGATAAAAGCAAATATAAAAGCGGACGCTGCATCCGGGAGAGGCGATGCGCAGGTGTGCGAAGTCTTCCTGGGAGTCACCCATCTCACAGGCTCTGCGCTCCCCCGTCTGCATCTCGCGGGATCCCGCGAGAAGTCCCACAAACGAGATCCTGGGAATTGTTTGGCGCTGCCCTGGGATCTTGTGGACAGGTTCCGCTCAGCCCCTCCCCTGAGACCATAGGAGGCTGCACAGGTGGGCGGTTTGGCCCTGGGGACATTCGTGCGATGCCCTGGGCCTAAAGCGCCTTCTGTCGCCTGCAGTCCCCTGCCCTGGCCTGCGGCTGGCACCCGCTCTGACCCCGCGGCTCCGGCCCTGCCCCCAGGGAGCGATCTGGGCAGAGCGGCCGAGGCCCGTGGCTGCCGCGCGCTCCTTGAAGCTTGGCGCTTCGGGCCCCGTGGCAGAGGTGGCCCCGACTTCTGCCCGACCTTGCTCGCCCGGCCCCCACCCTCAGCCGAGGGCACGCGGGCCGCCCGGGCAGCGCCTGAACGCCACTGTTCCGGGAGGGCGGAAGGTCCTGAAGAGGAAGGAGCGCGCTAGTTCCAGTCCGGAAGGGACGAGGCCACATTAGCGCCTGGAAGCCGGCGGAAATGTGCACGGGGCCCTGGAGCGCAGGTTCTCGCACACCGAGCGGGGCGTGCAGGCTCCGGCCCGGGGTTCCTCAGGACCCGTGGGCACAGGCCATGCTGCCGTCAGGCCCAGCCTCTCCTCTGGGTCCACACTGAGTAAATGCTGAAATGCTGTTCTCTTGAAGGGTCACCCAGTGATTTCCTGGGCCCAGGCCAGCTTGCTGACCCGCTCCAGCTGGGACCGGGTCTGAGCCTGGCCCGAGGTCAGCGTAGGCTTCAAGCTCTTCCTGCCCTCAGAAGCGTCCCGCTCCTGTCGTCACCCTGTTCCTTGCTTGCCAGTGCCCCGGGCCTCGCTCCGTGCCCCCACAGCGCAGTTCTCTTGAATTCTCCCAAAACAAGAGCCACTCAAGTCCCGGGGGCCCAACCCAAAGCCCAAGACGCCTGAAGCATTTCATCTGCAGGAGCGTGTGAGCAGGGGCTGAGGGACAAAGCGCTGGCCTCGGAGATGGGCGTGGAGGCTCTCGGCATTGGATTTTTCGGGAGAGACGAGCAGTCGAGGCCACAGAGCACGGCCGAAACAGCGCCCCGAGCCTGGAGGGGAAAGCGCTCTGCGGATTCCTGGGACTTGCGGGGGATAAGCTGTGAGGGGCCCTGCAGGTTCACAAAGAACTGCATGAAGATTGTTACAGTTTGTGACCCCAGAGCCTCTTGCAGTCATAGGGCTTTTTCAGAGGTACTTGGATCTAGGGTGTGAGACGCTGGGAGTGTATGATCACTAATCGGCACACGGAGCGGTGTGGCACCGCCCTAATCCCAGCAGTCTGGAGGCAGAAAGATGCTGTTACGCTCTCCTGCTGCTTTTGCCGTCTTCTGCTGCCATGAACTGTTGCCTGGCTGCCACGTGCCACCCTGCCTGGGTGCCAGCTGATTTTGGACTGGAACCTCCACAAACTGGGAGCTAAGTAAACCTTTCCCCCATAACTTTGGGTGTCAAGTAGTTTGTCTCAGCAATGAGAGAAAAGAAACTAAGACAAAGATGTGCCAATAAGGGGACTACACCCAGGTAGGTAAAACAGGATTTTAGGAATCTTGATTATATGTACTTATTTCTCACGCTCCAAAAACTGATAAATTGATAGCAAACATTTTAAAATGGGATTAACCTATAATAACAAAGAACATGTGATCTGTTCTTTGCACAGAGACTTCACAAATTTTTGGAAGACAGGATGTAGCTAAGCAAGGAGGAGCAGATTAGCACTGCAGAGCACGCACGGTGCCCGGCAGCCCTGGATGGAGCACAGCTACTGACAAGCCGTTGCCCACACTCAAAAATCCTGCTAGGAGTTTACACTCGGAGAATACCTGCAGATCCAACATCTCTTCAAGGTGGAATGCTAGAAAAATTGTGAAAGCTCATTTGACTGCACGATGTGGTCTGACTCATTTTGGAGAAATACCGACTTGAATGGACACGAGGCTGTTTGTGACCTCACATTCCCCACTGAATGTGCACGTTTTATAGCTCAACACAGAAACTATCTGGGAAAAGTTGTTTATAAAAACATAAACACAAATTGTGAAAGAACTCTATTCTGTCTAGGAGAGAGGAAGTAGGGAATGTAGGAGATGAATCAACTCTCGAGAAGGAATTTAGAGTGTAAAGTGCTGGGTTCTAAAATCGACATACCAAGGAGTGAGTGTGGACACATAATTCATAGATACTGGTGTCAAACACTGAGGTAGTTCTTTAGCTACACACACCCTCACACACATGCACACACAGAACTTCTTCAGTAATTTCTACTAAACAGTCAAGGAACGAAGAACTCCAGTGTACAGGTCCGTGTGAGGTAACAGAGAGAAGGTCTGCTTCCCAACTATTTTAGGGAGGGAGCTTAACTTTAATATACAAACCTCTCAGGATGGCATGAGCAAAGGAACTTTTAACTTCCACTTGTTTCTTTTCGCTGTTGACAGTGCGGCTACTGGAGGCTATAAAAATGCATGTGCTTTGTTGAACAGCACCACTGGAGAATATGGGAGGAAGTCTTCTTCCCGTGGAAACACATACGCTTGCACTCATGCGCACATAGGAACCAAGTCCTCTGAAACTCACTTGGATGGCACCCAGATACCCACACGTGCCCTACTCTTCTCCACACCAAGCTTCCTGTCTCCTCTAATCTAAGCACCCCACCACCGTCCACTCATCTGTCATCAAGAGTGGTGCTCTTCATGGTACAGACACCACGGTGACGCACACAGAGCCACAGTTTTGCTCAGAGGGGAATTCACCCAAACTGGTCTTTCTTTCCTAATTCCTTCTCATGTTCTGCCTCTCTCTCTCTCTCTCCATCCTTTTGTCCCCCTGTCCATTAGTTTCTTCCTTTCTTCCTTCCTTCCTTCCTTCCTTCCTTCCTTCCTTCCTTCCTTCCTTCCTTCATTCTTGGGATCACCATGCATTGCTCAGGCTGATCTTAAACTCATCTCAAGCATTCCTCCTGTCTCAGCCTCCTGAGTAGCTGGAACTATAGATGTACACTCCCATTCCCAACTTAACTCTGAACTTTCAAAGTCTTCAAATGGAGACATCTATAAGACAAATAAGTTGTCCTCTTGGCTAATTTTGATGGTTTTCCATGGCCAAACTTTGACGAAGTCTTGAGCACACCAAGGCATTGTCCTATCATACATGAGCAAGAGCTCTCCATGAAGCCCCAGAATCACCGCTAGGCCCCTTGGTCCACGTAACTGGATGCCAATCTGCCGTCCCAGCCTCACTTTTCTCCCCCACCCTGCAGTCTCTGCCCAGCCCCGCCAGGCACCTATCCAAAGGCCACAGCACAGCATCCTTGGGTCTGTGTCTGGGCTCTGTCTGTTTGCCTCTGTGTCTTCTGCTCTCATCTCCTGCGTACCCTGTGGGCGAGGAGAAAATGTCAGCCCTCCCAGACAGAATCAGTGTCTTCTGCTCTGGTCCCCAGTCCTCTTCACCCACTTTGTGTTTGTACCGCCATTGCTGTGTCACCCCAGTGTCTGCTGTTGTGTCTGTTTCCTCTGTCAGATCATGGACTTTTTGAGAGAAGAGTCCGTGAACTGTCACATTTTACTGTACAGTGAGTTTCCACCTGCACATCGCCGCTTCCCTAATCTGGCTGCTGAGCCCGCCCTCTCCCCCAGTTCCACACCCAGTCATCTCATGTGGCTCATCCGAGTCTCACTGAGATTCAGCCAAACTCATCACTGCGCCTAGCATCATTGTCTACCCAGCTGCTCAATCCTGAAGGTAAAAATTATCTTAGACTCCACCTCCTCTCTCTGCCAATCTGATTTCCATCTCTGTGATGAACTAACCACCCGAGGCTGTACCTCTCTGAAGACAAGAGGCTTGCCGTGGCTCATGGTTCTGGGGGTGCAAGGTGGAGGGCCACATCTGATGGCAGCCTTCTTGCTGGAGAATCCTGAGGTGACAGGAAGTGCATATGTATGTGAATCTCTTCTGGTCTTCTCCCTCTTCATACAAAGCCACCAGTCACAAGGGGGATCCACCCTGAGGACCTCATAGAATTCTTACCCTTCCTAAAGGCCCTACCTTTCAATACCACTCTTTGGCTAAGTTTCTGCCTTCACTAGGGATAAATCCCAGTACATGAAAACTTGGGGGACATGTTTAGACCATTGTACTCCTTTACCTCAACCAAACAACCGTCTGCCCTACCTGCTTCCTAAATATCAATAAATCCGTATGCTTTTCTTCACTTCTGTGCCTGCACCTCAGGGCACCGCCCCCTTTGCCTGTGTTACAGAAACCACAACTTCAGAGACTTTTGCCAGTGTCTGAAAACCTATTTTGGTGCACACCTTTAATCCCAGCACTTGGGAGGCTGAGGTAGGAGGAGCGTTGTGAGTTCCGGGCCAGCTTGGGCTACAACGTGAGTGCAAGGCTGGCCTGAACTACATAGTGCAACTCTGTCTTGAAAAACTAGGGCTGGGAGTTTGGCTCAGCGGCTTAAGCGCCTGCCTGGTAGGCACAAGGCTGTGAGTTCGATCCCCGGTGCCACACACTCACACACACACAAAAATAAATAAAAATAATGAAAAATAAAAAAATATCTGGCAGCAGCAGGCATCAACACATGGGCCCTGAATGGACAGGTCAGCTGCACAGCTGGGCAAACTCATACCTCCTTAGCTGTGTCGAAGGGAATCTCAGCTATCTGAAAGTGCTCACCCCTTTCTGAATTCCTGGATTGTGACAGGGTTTCTTTCTTAACCTGTGCAGTACCCAGAAGTGGCACTTTCGTCAGTTATGTGAGCGACATCTCTCATTCCCATCTGAGATGTACACCCTGAGATGCCCCATGTGGCCGAGGGGTCCCTTTTCCTGGCTTAGAGAGGCCAGGTGATTCTCCCAGCCACTAGGACCGTCAGGAGCATAGGCACAGGACAAGGCAGGCAGACTCCTCCACCTGCCCGATGGCTGCACCTAGCCTCCTGCTACTGGAGCAGGGCTCTTCTGCCCCATGGGAAGCTCGATGCTCACACATAGCTTGGCCAGGAAACTGCCGACCAGCAGAGCTAGATGCAAACCTCGGAACCACCTTTGGCCAGGGGCCTGACCCTCATCCCAGCAGAGAGGGAGTTTCACAGAAGGGGCAAGGGAAGCCCAGAGTGTGATTGCCGGGGTTCTTCTGCCTCTGTGCTGCCCACAGTCCAGGCTGCCTCGAGGGCTGCTGGGCACATAGGGAGGTGACATTCTTCTCCTTGCTCTGTCCTCCTCTGCTTTCTGGAAACCAGAACTGCTAGCAGTGCAGATCTGCAGTTGGTGAGATCTACTTGGTCAGGGAAGAAAATTCAGAATCGCAGTGATCACAGGAAGAGGAAAGATTGCTGCCGTCAGCTTTGATGCCAGGAAATGTGCTGCTGTGAGCACGGGCAGGGGAGGTGCGCCCAGGTGGCACTGCAGGTGGCCTGGGCTCTGAGTGGCTCCACTTCCTTAGCCGGCCCGGGGACAGTGCTGAGGAAACAGTAAGGCTTCACCCCCAGTGCCCAAACCCCTTTCTGCAGCTGTGACAAGATCCAGAGGCTGGGTAATTTAAGGAGAGCTGAGACTGAGACGTCCAGGAGCACTTTGCTGGCATCTGGTGAGGGCCTCTCTGCTATGACGGCATGGTGAAGGGTGGAGGGCATCACATGCTGATCTTTTATGTCCCATTTACAGATTGGGTAAGTCTATCAAGTGTTTTTGACTGGATTTATTCATAAATGGAATTCCCAGTTCTATAGTATAATTTGAGATTCATAGCTGCAGTGTTCAAACCTAAAACTATAAATATCATGGGCAAACAGAAAGCACCACTAGTACTTTACACATGAATTCAGGTAAACGAAGTTTTGGCTATATAACTCTGATTGCTTCAAATTAAACTAAAATAAATGAAATGAGTTCATGAGGGAGCTCTCTGAAATGCCAGTATTCACAATGGCATCTTTCTGAAGGGTCTGTTGACTGCTCAGTCAACTTTGTTAAATTTCAGAAAGAGATTGAGTTTAACTAGACCTTTAAAAGAAAGCTAAAATATTAAAAGTAAATATTTTGAGGACAATGTTCTTCCTAGGGAAACTGAATAGCTGTTAAAGGGATTGTGCTCCTGGCTTTCTGTTTGGGAAGTGAAGGAGCTGGCGCGGGTTGAGCCCAGCCTGGGACCCAGTAAAGGGAACTCAACACATTCATTTTACATCTCTTTTAATTTCCCTTTGCTGAATGATAAAATTGTGGGTGACAATGTCAGAATTCAAAGACTAACGTACAAAAATTTGTCAGGAAATGTTAGTTTTCTCTTCTCATAACACATTAATCTTCTTTTATTTTAGTCTCTTATTCTTTGATCCTTCGGGATTGTCACATCTCATCTTGCTATATGGGTGCACGTTGGATTAATGTGTAGTCTGCTCCCAATCCCAGATAGGAGGCAAAGTTTCTATATTTGAAAGTAGCTTATTTTGAACATCGACATCATGCATTGATTTTTGTCAGGGCTTCCTGGTTTGGTAAAGAGGTAACCCAATGTTTAAAAAGCATTGCAGGGCCTGTACTCCCTACAGAATAAATGGACAAAACGACCTTGCTTCTGGACTAAGAAGAGATCCCACATCACACATTTGTAGCACAGCTTTTTAATTTTCTGACAAATATGCTCTTTTTCCTTTTTCAAATATGTTGTTTTCCTTCAACCAATTTAGTAAGTAATTTGGTTCTTTTTACAAATGAAGAAACTGAGACACACAGACATCATACTAGTTTCTTTCCTACAGAACCCAAGGCATAGAATACTCTGTCCTCATATTAACAGGGCCAAGGACATAAACCATATGATCATCTCAATAGATGCAGGAAAAGCTTCTGACAAAGTCCAGCACCCAGTCATGATAAAAACCCCACATAAAATTAGAATAGATGGTTTTTAAATCTAATAAAAGCCATCTATAACAAATCAGTAGACAACCTCATACTAAATGGATAAAAACTGAAAGCTTTCACTCTAAAATTAGTAATAAGACAAGGATGTCCACTGTCTCCACCCTTATTCAACATAGTTCTGGAAACCTTAGCCAGAGCACTAAGACGAGAAAGCAATAAAATTAATAATGATAGGAAAGGAAGAACTTAAATTATCATTATTTGCAGATGGCATGATACTCTATATAAAAGACTCCAAAAACTCCACTAAAAGACTGCTAGACCTAATAAGCAAATTCAGCAGCACAGCTAGATACAAAGTTAACTCTCAAAAATCAATAGCCTTCCTGTACAGGAATAACAAACTCATTGAGAGAGAAAGTAGGGAACCATCACCTTTCACAATAGCATCCAAAAAAATGATATACCTAGGAATCAATCTAATGAAGGATATAAAAGACTTCTACATTAAAAACTACAGTACTCTAAAAAAGGAGATTAAAAAGGATGTCAGAAAATGGAAAGACATCCTTGCTCTCTAGTCATGGGTACAGGGTTTCTCCAGCTAAATCCCAAGCAGCTTCCTCAAAGGTCAAATATCTGGGTGTCTCTGTCACTCCTGCCACTCGTTCCATCACTACAGATTGCAAGGTGATTCTTTGGGATCTCCAGGTGCCCACAACCAAACAAAAGGTTCTGTCTTTTCCGGGTTTAGCTAACTTCTTTCTCCTCTGAATGCCTAACTTTGCAGCTCTAGCCCAGCCCCTCTACAAAACTTCGAAGGGCCCCTTATCAGAACTCCTAGACTCCAATACACCCATACATGCCTCCTTTCAAAAGCTAAAGGAGGCTCTTCTAAGGGTCCCAGCCCTTAGCCTTCCTCATCCCACCCAACCCTTCACTCTGTACACTACCTCTCAGGGTCACAATATTGTAGGTGTACTGGGACACAAAAAGGAGCCTTCTTTTCAAGTGGCAGCCTACTCGTCAAAACAGTTAGACAATACAGTTCCAGGATGGGTGCTTTGCCTCCAAGCCCTTGCGGCTGCAGCCCTACTGACACAGGAAGCTAAAAAGTTCACATTAGGACAATCTATTACAGTACACTCACCTCATCATCTAAATGAGCTTATCTCACATAGACACTCCCTGCCCTGATGACCCCTTCTTGCCTTCAACAGGTACATCTAGCCTTCTCTCAGGACCCTTCTATCTCTATTTCAACTAGTAGTCCTCTCAACCCAGCAACTTTACATCCCACCTCAGAAGACCGCCCTCACCATGACTGTATTGAGGTCTTACAGATGACTCCCACCCCTTTCCCTCATATTAGTAACATACCTGTCCCTTTAGCCTTTGACATATGGTTCACAGACGGCAGTTCAACAAACACAGACAATTAAAAGAGAGCAGGCTATGCAATAGTTAACCAGTCAAGAGTCATAGAGATTAATCCACTGCTACCTGGGACATCCTCACAAAGGGCAGAACTTACTGCTCTTACACGGGCTCTTACACTAGCAAAGGACAAGATCATAAATATATACACTGATTCAAAGTATACCTTTAGCATTTTATACTCCCATGCTGCCATCTGGCAGGAAAGAGGTTTATCAACACTCAGGGAACCCCCATCATTAATGCACCTCTCATCCTTAAACTCCTAGGTGCAGCCCAACTCCTGAAGCAAGCAGCAGTTATTCATTTTGGGGACACCAGAATTCTACAGACCCCATTGCTCAGGGCAATGCCTTTGCTGATACACAAGCTAAGTTAGCTGCACAAAGGCCATGTCCTTCTCATCTTCTCCCGTAGTCCCAAGCACTACCTCAGCCTAATTACTCTCCAAAAAACTACAATTGCTTCATAGACCAGGTTAGCAGGCCTTAGACATCATCACTGACTTACACAACTGTTTCCATGTGGGATCACAGGCCCTATACAAATTCTTAGCCCCAGTGAGGGCCATCATCCTTCAGATTACTCACACCTGTCATCTCTGTGTTAAAACCCTCTCCTCAGGGACACTTACCACCCCCTTCCTTTCCCACTCACCAATTTTGCAGACACACCCCTGGTCAGGTCTGGCAGGTAGATTTTACACCATGCCCTGCCATGAAACTCTTAAATATCTTCTTACTTCTGTCTGTACTTGTTTAGGATGGATAGAAGCCTTTCCCACAACCAGGGAAACTGCTGACGTAGTTACTAAAGTCCTGTTACAAGAAATTATGTCTAGGTTTGGTCTACCTCAGAGCATCCAGTCAGATAATAGTCCAGCCCTTATTTCCCAAATCACTCAACAGATATCCTCAAGCTTACACATCACCTGGTGCCTACACATTCCATATCATCCACAGTTCTCGGGGAAAGTAGAAAAGGCAAATGGCCTCATAAAAACACACCTCACAAAACTCATTTTAGAGCTACACCAACCTTGGCCTCAACTTCTTCCCCTGGCCTTGGCCAAGCTCAGTGCACTTCCTCAGGCTCCTACTTTTCTAAGCCCTTTTGAACTTGTGTATGGCCAACCATTTCTATTCCACAATCTTCCTACCTCCCAAAGTCTCCCTCCTCTTGCTGACTACATCCCAATTCTCTCCTTCCTATGACACTTGTTACAACAACATGCCGATCCCTGTCTTCCCCAACCCTCTGACGGGACCAAACCAGGTCCTCCCATATCCCCAGGAGACCCAATGTATCTTCAAGCTTCTAAATGCACAGGACTACAACCAAATTGGAGTGGCCCCTACCTGGTCTTCCTCACAACTCCAACAGTGGTCAAGGTCATTGAACTGCCATCCTGGTTCCATGTCACTCAAGCTAAGTGGTGCTCTCCTAACCCTAACTCCCCTGACTTTAAACATCCCGAGTGGTCATCACATCTCCTATCTCCCACCTGTCTCCATCTCACCAAGGGCCCACAGCCACAACTTTCAGAGTAAGTCGTGTTTTGCTATCCTATTTGGTTCCTGATCCCTAACCCTCTATTAGTTATTTTTTTCACTGTAGGATTCTGGGCACTCTTTCCTAAAGACTCCCGCATTATATGTAAAATTGCTTTCATACTGTTCTACATAACAACTATCTTAGTTCTCTCCACCCTCAGCTGTTTAGTTAAACATGAGACCCCTCTAGGCCAGGGCTCTTGTCTCACTTAGCATGACACAACCACAGCCCTCCCCACCCCCAGTCTATAATTGCACAAACATAATTCAACTGTCAGGCCATACATTTCTCATGTTTCCCATTCTCTCCAGCTCAACCCCTGGACCAAGGACAAGTCCTACCTACTCTTTTACTTTTACCCTTTCAGATGGGGGAATAATTGCCTCCTATAACTTCACCCTCCCAACTCCATGCTTGTTTTTCAGATTCTTCCTCTCCATGGTCCTGATGGAATGACACATTCGAATCAAGGGCACTTTTTCTTTTACCTCTCCTAGGTCCTTTAATTATGATAGT
>RJWM01044607.1:0-13198 GCA_004363535.1 Dasyprocta punctata | reverse complement strand
TTTTATTTAAGAGGAGTTTTAATGTCTTATTTTTATCTCTAATTGTATTTGTTAGGTTTCTTGATCCCCCCTCCCCTTTCTCTCTTTCTTTTCCTCTCCTTAGTCTGGGTAAAAGTTTATTAACTTTCATTCTCTTTTCAAAGAACCAACTTTAGGCCAGGTGTGCTAGTGCACACCTATAATCCCAGCACTCAGTAGGCAGAGGCAGGTGGACTGCTGAGAGTTCATGGCCAGCCTGATCTATATAGTGAGACCATGCCTCAAAAAGCAAAAAGCAATAAAATCCAGAACCAACTTTTTGTTTCATTATCTATTATATTCCTTTAATTTTTTATTTCTTTTATTTCTGCTGTTATGTTTTAGATATTGGGGATTGAACCCATGGTGCCCCACATCCTAGTCAGGGCATCCCAGCCAATTTTCATTTTTTATTTTGAGACAGGGTCTTTCAAAATTTCCCAGACTGACCTTGAATTTGCTATCCTCTTGTCAAATAGCTGGGATTACAAGCATGTGCACATTTGGCTCTTCTAGGAGCTTTTTTATTTCTTTCCTTCTACTTACTTGGGGTTTAGTTTCTCTTATTTTTCCATGACCTTGAGATCTGTCATTAGGTTATTTATTTGAGACCTTTCTACTTTTTTTTATATCGCATTCATTGCTATAATCTTCCCTTGTGGTACTGTTTTTGCTATATTCCTTGGGTTTTGGTATGTTTTACTTCCATTTTTACTTTACTCAGGATTTTTTAAATTTCCCCTTTCACTTCTTCAATGATCCATGGTTCATTCAAAAGTAGGTTGTTCAGTCTCCACATGATTGCATACTTCCTGCAGTTTCTCTTCCTATTTATTTCTACTATATTTCCATTAGGATCAGAGAAGATGCATGATATTATTTCACTTGGGGGGGGATACTGGAGATGAAATCTAGGGCCTTTTTACTGAGTTACATTACTGGGCCTTTTTTCACTTTTTACTTTGACACAGGGTCTTGCTAAGTTTCTAAACTGACCAGTCTGGGTTTGAACTTTTGATCCTCTTGTCTCAGTCTTCCAGAGAGCTGAGATTATAGGCATGAACCCACGATGCTTGGCTTTGAATCTTTTTTAAGACTTCTTGTATGGTCTGATATATGGTTTATTCTACAAATAGTTCCATCACTAATATAAAGATATTTTGCTGTTATTGGATGTAATAATCTGTAACTTTTTATTAAGTCCTTTTGGTCTATATATTAATAAAGCTCTGCTATTCCTTGAGTTTTCTCCCTGAAAGAATCTATGAGAAAGAAGTATTGAAGTCCACCATTAATATTATATTGCGGCCCATCTCTCTTTTTAGGTCAACAAGTATTTATTTTGTGAAATTTGGAGTTTTGGTATTCAGTGCATACATACTTATAATTGTTAAGTCTGATTGTTGACTTGATTCCTTCATCATTATATGTACAATGACTTTTTTTCCCTGATACTGGGGATTGAACCCAAGGCCTTTGCTCTCAGCTAAATCTCAGCCACTGAGGCAGTGCAGTAGAATGCTTGTGGTGTCCTGAAGATGATAGTTCACAGGGGTTTCTGTTCCTCAGAGCACTACTAATGCAGAAAATAGGTTGTTTCTCACCCTGGGAGGTCCCAGGGAGATACAGTACACTTTTCTCCAAAGCCAGCCTGCTGTGAAATCTGCAGCACTTGTTAATTTAGGTTGTGAGTCTGTAAGGTGCTGGTTTGATGCAGAGCTGAGCCTGTTTCTCTGAGAGGAAGAGAGGTGAATCTCCCACTATTGGGAGCTGATAAGGCTTCCAATCTTATTGATAAGTTTACAGAAAAAGGATTAAAGACACAATGTAATATGGTTTGTGGGGATCCAGGAAGGTCAGAGCTCTCTTGGAGTAAAGGCAAAGACTTCTCTGGGCTCTCAGTGTTTATTGGATCCTTAACAAATCAGGGGAGTGCAGGGAAGTGGAGGGCCTATCTGAGGCAAAAGGTGTCAGAAAATGAGCAAGGCCTTGAGAAGTTAGAACAAAGACATTCCAAGCAGTAAATCTTGCTAATTGTGAGAACTGTCTTATCTCTTAGGTTGGCAGTTATTGCCCTGGAACAGGAGTGAGAGCCAAATGTCCTCAGTTCGATCTTATCTTGCCTTCAGAGATGTTACACTGTCACAGACCACTGAAGGTCTCTACTGGGACTGTTGGTGTAGAGAGTTATATTTTCTGCATGCCAGTCACTAGCTCTTATGGCAAGTCACCTGGCCTGGGACAGACTCACAAGTAAATATAGAAAAATCAATAGAGTAATTCTAATGCCTGCTCAGCACCACTTCAAAGTGGTCTTTGTCATCCCTCCCACAATATAACATCATGTGACAGTGCTGGGACACTGCTTCTCTTGCCATGCTATATGCTTATATTCTCTGGGTTTCCCCAGGTGTCCGTCTGTCTGCTGGTGAATTTCAGTGCTGTCCCACAGCTGTTCTCCTCCATGTGTCACTACATACCTGTTGCTTTGGTTCTGCCCTGTTGTTATGGTTTATCTAGATATTCCCCCCCACAAAGCCTCATGTGGTCATAAATGGGGCTTTTTCAGAGGTAGCTAGATCTAGAGTGTGTGATCTTGGGATTAAGGGTGTGAGTGCTACACCCAACTGAGGGCACATAGATGGCATAAAATATAAGGGACAGAAAGAGGGCTAACGTGCTCTCAGTTTCCTGCTTATCAGGAACTAATTTTTCTCTGCAATGCCCCTCTGCCATGACACCGTGCCTTTGCTGCAACCAGCACAGCTCTTGATGTTCATAAGGGAAAGACCACAAGAGGATAGGAAAATAAAGAAAAGATAAAAGCTGAGGTCAGGTGGGGCCCTCTCTCTCCCAATGGGAGGAAAGGAATGACCCGCCTCAAGCAGTGCTTTTATTTTAGACATTTAGCAACCTAATATCACATGACACCCCCTTGCCTAGTAATCTGGGTGTATGGCAACCTAAGGGCTTGATTTTGGGGCCTGGAGTCACTTGTTTCTGCGGCTTCCCCTGGGTGGTCTTTTTTCCTATATGTGGCTTGTCTTGACCCCTCAGGTGCAGTCAAGTTTCAGCTTCAGCCCCTCCCAACATGCCTGGAATCCAGCTGACTAGGGACTGAAGCCTATAAACTGTAAGCCAAATAAGCCTTCCGGCCTTTAACTTTTGGCGTCAGGTATTTTGTCTCAGCAATGAGAAAACTACCTAAGACACATGTGGAGGAGCAAGCAAGTGCTGAGGCCTTTATTTTACTGTCTTTCCAAATGCCTTCCAATAGATGAATGAAGAAACAAAATGTGGTGCATTCATACAATAAAATATTATTCACCCATATAAAGAAATAAAGCCCTCATACATGCTACAACATGGATGAAATTCAAAGTCATTATGGTAACTGGAATAAGCCAGTCACAAGTGGCACAAATTATGTATATTTGATTCTACTTATATGAATACAAATTCTACAGAGACGTAAGGTAGATAAGTACTGTTGCCTGGGCAAAGGAAAGAGATTCATTTTGACTACTTACTGGGTATGGGGTCTTAAACTGGAATAATGAATTTCAGGAACTGGTTGTTGGTGATGTTTGTACATTGATGTGAACGAATTTAATGCCACTAAATTACGTATTTCAAAGGGATTAAAATGAGCTGGGGGTGGTGGCGCATGCCTTTAATCCCAGCACTCGGGAGGCTGAGACAGGTGGAGCTTTGTGAGTTTGAGGCCGGTTTGGGCTACAACGTGAGCAAGGCCAGCCTAACTAAATAGTGCGACCCTGCCTCAGAAAAAATAGGGCCGGGAGTTCGGTCAGTGGCTTAAGTGCCTAGTTGGCAGTAGGTGTGAGGTTGTGAGTTCAATCCCTGGTACCGACAAAAAAAAAAAAAAAGGATTAAACTGGCATGTGTCATGTTATGTCTCTATAATTGCGATAAAAATCAGCAAAGGATGTGAATAGACAGCTCTCCACAGATGACCAACAAGAAAATTTGGCCAGTATCATTAGTCATTAGGGAAATAGAAATTGAAAGCACAATTAGCTGCTAATTGCCTTCCACTAGGAGATTTATAATTAAAAAAAAAAACAGACAACAGCAAGTGTTTACTCTCTTATATTGTAAGAAGGATTGTTAAATAGCGTAGTTAATTTGGCAACCCTCTGCCTTTTCCTCAAAAAGTTAAACATTGTAAATATATGGCCCAGCAATTTCACTGCTAGATCTCTACACAAAAGAAAATAAAAATAAATTTTTCTTTGAGTTCTCACTATGTGGTGCAGGCTGGCATTGATCTCACATATATAGTCCAGGCTGGCCTCAAAGTCATGGCGATCCTCCTGCCTCAGCCTCCCAAATGCTGGGATTATAGGCGTGTGCCACCATGCCCAGCAAAAACTAAAAATTTGTACACAAATGTGAATAGAAGTGTTATTCATTGTAGCCAAATAAGGAAACTACTCAAGTGTCCATCAACTGGTCAATGAATGAATAAAATTTATTCCATACATAAAATAGATCATCAGTCAGCCTTAAACATGAAACACACATTCTACATGATGAACTTGAAAACTTCACGCTAAATGAAATAAGACCTTTCCAAAACAGTACATATAATGTACGGCATTTGTATAAAACATCCAGCATAGGCAAATCCAAGAGCAATAGAAAATGTATTAATGAGTCAGGTATGGTGGTAGATGCCTAGGATCTCAATTATTTGAGAGGCTGAGGTCAGAGAAACACAAACCTGAGGCCAGCCTGTGCAACGCAGTGAGGCTTTATCTCAAAACATAAAGTACACTAGTGGTTGCCTGAGACCAGGTAGAGAGGTTGCGGGGTAGGGGTAGGACATGGTGTTTCACTGATAAGGAGTACAACACTTACTTTTGGTGGAGAACACTGTTCTAAAATTAGATGATGTGGACAGTGAAAATGATCACAATGCGTGCATGTCTACCAATAAAACACATTCATCTGTATAATTAACAAAAACTGAAAAGATAAAATAGATACAATAAAATTAGATAGTGGTGATGGTAGACAACTTTGAAATATAATAAAAACTACAGAATTGTGCATGATAAAAGGGATAAATTTTATGAGTTGTGAATTACATTTGAGTAGAGCTGTTATTTATAAACACTAGTTTGTTCATAAATATTTTCTTACTGTATGTTATTTGAAGACAAAGTCTAAATGAAAACAATAAAACCAGTGACCTGCGTATAAAATTATAGTGTTTCATTGTAGATGCCTCATTTTAAGAGAAACATTGGTGGAGTATTTCTAGAGGAAATGCAGCTGATAAAGGAATAGATCTCATGAGGAATAATTTAAAGCAAAAGTTGCTGTTTATACAAGAAATACATAGTCAGGGGCCATGAGTGTTTCTTCAACTACCTGAAAGTCAACCATGTTTTAAAAAAGGATTAGGCTGGAGCCAGGAATATGGCTCAGCAGTACAGCTCCTTCCTGGCAAGTGCAAGGTCCTGAGTTCGATTCCCGTTACTACAAAGAAAAAAAAGGATTAGCCTACCATAGTGTTTCCCCACATTTAGAATTTAAACCAATGGATCAAAACTATGTTAGTTCCACAGGAGAAGTGGGCTGTCTTGAGAAGCAATAGAGATCCTGTCACTTAATGATCCTCACAGCAACTGGAAATTTGTCACTAGTCAGGGACATTGAAGAGGTAAATTCTCCAGGATGGGAGACATTAAATTAGATGGTAGGATCGACCTGAGATAGGATGGCAGATATAAAATATGTATAAAGGAGACAAGGGAATCACAGCTAAAAGTTGTACAGTTGAGAACACTGCGACTTCCCAGACCCAGGTGAAGTTGACCAAGGTGACTCATACCAGCATTCTCTTGGTGAAATTTAGGCTTCTTTCCTTTCAGACCCATCAGATCCAAAATTCCTCAGAAATACTAAAAGTCTGTAAATTGACTTAATTGGAAAATTAAAGAGCAGGAATCTATCTGATCCTAAAATAAAGGAACGGGTTGGGAGTATTCAAAAAATGCCAAAATTATCCACCTTAAAGGAATACTAGGCTCATATCTGTGATAAGGGCTAGTACCCATCTGGGAGTGGGTCAGCTTTTTCCGGGGTTTCCACCCCCTTGAGAGGAGCGAAACTGTTCCTAGTTTCAAAATATAATGTGTTTCTCTCGCCCAGTCTCTCTCTCCATTCTTGCCTCTCTCCCCCAACCTGTTTCTTTGAGTGTATAGTTTTAAATTCCTGCCTAGTAAAACTCCTCCTGTTCCATTTGCTGACTAGTGCTGAAAATTCTGTTTTCTGGGATGGGAGTCAGCAAACCTGCAAACCTGTTCTATGAGTAGAGTGAGTTAAGTCCACTCTCTCAACTTCAGGAAACTCCTTGAATCCTATCAAATCACATGATCCTTTCCAGTTCCGGAATTTGGTGTTTTTAAGTTCAGTTTCTAAAATTTATTTTCACTATACACTTACATAGCCCCTAGGAAAAGTGCTTTTTATAGGAAAAAATGCTTTTTTGTACTTAAGACTGAATAAATCTTTAAAAGTACTTAATAAAATCTGAAGAGAGTTTCTTGTAGACAGGATACATTTGGATCATGGTTTTTGTTTTTAAATCCGTTCAGTCAGTCTGTCTTAGGAGCTACAATTACATCACTTACACTGAAAGTCATTACTGATATTCTAGGACTCGAGTGTGGTATTTTATAATTTGCTTTCTGTTTAATTCTGCTTCTTGTTCCTCTGTTCCTGTTTCCTTGCCTTTCTGCAGATTACCTGAATTTATTTAGAACCGCATTTTGGTTCATCTATATGTTTCACATGATGTATAATTTTAGTGCTTACTTAAGGTGTTACAGTACATAAATTTCTCCATCCCCATTCTATCAGCATTGAGATTTTAAAGCATTTCCTGTTGTGTCAAAATCTTTGTTCCACAAACTTCTGTTTAAACTCCTCTTCTATCTACAAATGTGTTCAATACTTCTGCCACATGTATGGAGCATCACACGACATGGGGTAGTTTTTGTTGCTTCCAGCATCAAACATAATTTTTTTAAAAACTCATCAGGAGGATAATGTGATACATTTAACCCTATTTTTGCTCATTTTGGCTTTTCATTTTATTTTATAAAGTGCTGTTATCCTCCAATTATCATTTCCTACTCGTTTAGGGGAATTCTTTTAGCCATTCCTGAAGGGCGGTCTGCTGGTCATAAATTCTCCTAATCTTCTGCTTTCTAAGGATATGTTTGCTTTCCCTTAATTCCTAAAAGGATGTATTAATA
Organism: Dasyprocta punctata; assembly: GCA_004363535.1. NCBI lineage: Eukaryota > Metazoa > Chordata > Mammalia > Rodentia > Dasyproctidae > Dasyprocta > Dasyprocta punctata. Next base: position 5,891 of record RJWM01044607.1, on the reverse strand, counting down.
GATGTAGAATCTGTGCTTGGCAGCAGTTGGGAAAACAGACTCCCCAAATCCTGCTCTGTGCTACTGTGTCTCCTGCCCCTTGATGCTTTGATTTTGCCTCTTGGATTTTTAAAAAAACTCAAACAGGCAGGTAGGGCAATGGCCCTTGTGTGTGTGGATCTGCAGGGCTTCTTAAAACAATCGTGCGGGGATACCTTAGAGACCTTCGGGGCTGAGGGTGAACAGGCATTGCAACGGGGCCAACTCAGGTCAGTCCTTGGTAAAACTGGGATGGGGTCGCGGAGAGCGCTTTGAAAGCCACAACCATCAGGAAATCCGAGCATTTCTTTGCTTTACTAAGTAGTCTGAAAAAACGCAGTCAGGTCTGGTTCGGGATTGGTTTACACAGATCAATGATTACACGAAACCGCGAAATGAATGGCTGTGAAGCACGTGAACAGAAAAGGCCATAAATAAGGTAGATGAAAGCCAGAACGCTTGTATGGCGAACAGGGCACGCAGCAGGTTAAGAGGCGCGCTTAGAAAGGGAAATTCCCGGGTAAGGACGGACTCGCCACCAGCGAATGCGCCAGGACGGAGCGCGACGCACGGCTGTGGGAGTGGTGTCACCCGCACTGCAGTCCCCGAGGTAAAGGAGGAGAAATGCGATTTAAGGCCCAAGGGGTTGGCCGGCCGGCTGGCTTTCCTGGGGGAGGCTTCGGGAGAAGGCCGCTGGCGTGAGTGTGCAGGTGCTTCTGGAGGATCTCCCAGCGCACCATCAGCGTGGTGCTCCAGACCAGTCAGCCCTCCACTCCAACACACCCTTAGGATTTCTGCTGCGTGATCCCTGGCGGCCACACCTTCCAGTGGGTCCTGGCCTCGGGCTGTGCCTGTGAGCAGGGGATGGGGCGGGGCTGTCCCCTGGGGCGGGATCCGCGGGGCGGGGCTCTTGCGGCAGAGTCCTCCCCTTGGCTGGAGCCTTGTGGGCGTGGCTTAGGAGTGGGCGGGGGTTATCTTCAGGACGGCCCCCTCCCGGGGCTGTGGCCACTAGGCGGCTCCTGGCAGGGGGCGGGGCCGCACTGGGGGCGGAGCTATACTGAGAGCGGTCGCGGGAGGAGGCTTAGGGGGCGCTGTGCTGGCCGCCGGCCGCGGGTCCCGGGCGGGAGAAGAGGCGGAGGCGGTGGCGGCTGCAGAGGCCGGAGCCCGGTGGGGGCGGGGGCGGAGGCGGGGGCGGAGGCGGGGGCGAGGGCGGGGAGCCGGAGGGCGGGGCTCCGGGCGGCTGGGGGCGCCCTGGGACTCGCATCCCGCTGTCCTCTAGGTTCGCGCTCCTGCGGGTCGCCAGGTCGGTGGGGCCGGCGGCGGCCGTGGCCCATGGCGGCGTCCGCGGCTCTGTCGGCGGCGGCGGCGGCGGCGGCCCTGTCGGGCCTGGCGGTGCGGCTGTCGCGCTCCGCGGCGGTGCGCGGCTCCTACGTCGCCTTCTGCAAGGGACTCACGCGCACGCTGCTCACCTTCTTCGACCTGGCCTGGCGGCTGCGCTCCAACTTCCCCTACTTCTATGTGGTGGCCTCGGTGATGCTCAACGTGCGCCTGCAGGTGCGGATCGAGTGAGCGCCGCGACCGTGGCGCTGGCGGTGGCGGTGGCTGCGGCGGCCGGGCCGGCGGGAGGGAGACTCGCCCGCCCCACTGCGCAGGGCCTGGACGCTGCAGGAAGGACAGCGGGGCCGCCCTGGCTACCGGCACGCGGAGGGGGGCGGAGGCGGCACGGCCTGAGGCCTTTGCCCCGGACCTCCCCGGCGGGGCGATCGCCACGCGGCCTCGACACCGGAGCCCGTACTCCGCCCGCGCCGCCTGCAGGGACCCACGCAACGGCTCCTTGCCAGTGGGCTCGCGAAAATTGTTCGGGTCCAGCCAACCTGTTGCCTCACAGTGGCCGAAGGAGGTAACCAGAAGGGACGAATTCTGCTGCAGCAGCTTGATTTCCAGGCCCTGCACGGAAAGGTAGGAGGCCACAGGCTCGAATGGGAGCTGGGCGATGTCCGCTGCCTTGACCTCTAGACGCTGAGGCTTCTGATGATTTGGGAGAAATAGCGACGACAGCCTGGAAGAGCAGCCCAAAAAGCTACCCAGCTGAGCCGGGGAAAGCATAGGCAGGCGCCCCTCTGCTCCCTTGTCGTGAGTCCACCATGGGCATCGCAGAGGGTCAGGCCATCGCCAACACAGGGACAAGAGCCCCCTTCAGCCCGTCTCCCAGCCCCGCCCCCTTACTCTGAGGTCTGGGTGATGTCACCTGAACCCTTGGCAATAAGGGGGAAGAGGCCAGAGAAGTCCAGGGAAGGCTTGGGGAGAATAGATTTGCCCACCCTTCTCCTGCTCCTCTCAGGTCAGGTGGAGAATACTGCTTGTCTTTGCATCCAAACCCTGGCGTCTGCTGCGCAGTCCTCTGGTCCCTGGACCTCGCTACCGCTCTCCACAGCCCTTCCCCAAACTGTCTCCTGCGTTGCATTTGGGAACAGGGGGAATGGCTTCTCCTGCACCTGTTGTACCCCTGGCACCCCTAGCCACACCTGAGGACAGCTTGGAGCCAGAAAAGAGTGGGAAAGATGCTCCTGCCTGTGCCCTATTCCCGGTCTTGCTCCTTGGCCCTGTCAGCCCAGGTCCCTTCAGGGGCTACCTCTGCCCTCCCAGGCACACAGAAGCCCATCCTCTAGCCATGGAGTACCCAAGGGATTTGAGCCAATGTGAGGAGGCCTCTGAGCCAGCAGCAGTGCCCAGACAGGTGGGGAGGGCAACTGGAGAAGAGGGTTGCAGAGGAGGCCACAAGGAGAACAAGACCCTTCTCCATGGCCACGCAGCTCTAAAGTCTCCTCTTTCTTTCTTTTTCAGATCATGGTCTTTATGGATGGTTTCCTGCTCCTTTGGCTTTATCAAGAGTCAGTTCCTAGTCCAGCAGCTGCCTGGGGAGCAGCAGAGTGAAGGGCCTGCCCAGGAGAGGCCTTCCTGACAGGGGCCCCACACGGGCCAGGCACGGAGGAGTGGGGTGCGCTGGGCCAGGAGACCTCCTAGCAACACTGTGAGGGAGGTGTATTCTCCCACCTAATGAACCTAATGGAGCTCTGGGAAGGGGCTGGGTTTGGAGCTTGTCACACAGACAGGAGGGGATGGAGCTGAGCTGGCCCCTGCACTGGAGCTTGCCTACACCTTCTGCAGGCTTCTCCCAGACCTGACAGGGGAGGGAGGGAACACAGAGCTCCCAGGGCACTGAGGGGCAGAGAGGTACAGGGGTAGGGAATCTGGGAATCTGGCTTTTCTTGAAGAGAGATCAGGGGTCACAGGAAATACAGAACTGCAAGCTGAAGTGGAGGACAAGAGGTGGGACTTGTTGTCCTAGGACTTGGGGAGCCAAGTCCTCCCCTGGAACCTATCCTCCCCACCCTACCCGGGCTTGTCCAAAGGCCCCTCTGCAGTTGTGTGACTCAAGCCTCCTAGTTTGGTGGTAGGGTGTGAATGATGGTGGCCATGTGGCTCTGGGGACTTGAGGTGACCAGGTGGGTAAAGAGATATACCTGGGCTCAGATAGGGCTGAGACCCATGGCATGACTCCATCTCTGTCCCCAGACTCAGACTCCCATCCCCAGGATCACATGGGATAAATCTCATCCCCATTGATGGGATTGGGCCTGGAGAGTAACTGGGGGCCCAGAGCAGCCAGGTGCTGCCCAAGGAGACTAATTGTCCAGGAGCCACCCAGGGAGCACCCTTTCCAGTTCCCATTCCCTCAGCTCCCTTGGCAGCGGGAGCTGGAGGCCCACGCACTGCTCAGTTCCTGGGATTGAAACCTGCTGCGCCAGGGTCAGAGTGGTGCAGCCTCCTACCATCTCCCCTCAGCTGCCTATTGGAGCCCAGGTCCTAGACGAAGATCTTGGTCTGTCTCACCCCAAAAACAAAAGCTGGAAGGCTGCCGTCACTTGCTCCCTGAGGTTTCCCACAGCCCGGGCCTGATGGCTTTCTTCTGCATGCCACATCTCCCCCAAGCACCAGGTCCGGTTGGTCGCTCTTGTTCTCCCACCCCTGTCTCCCCAGAGCTCCCTCTGGTGATCTTTCAGCCTCTGCCCCCATCCACAGGTGCTCTCCGGGAGCCGCCTGTGAGAGGCAGGAACCAGGGCCTGCTAGGGTCTGCTGCCCAGATGTGGCCCTTTCCAACCCTGGTCCCACCCTGAGTGACAGGACCCCCAGCTCTAGCTTCTTCCTGGGCCAGCCTGGAAGGATAGAGGAAGGGCCTTCACTGAGTGTGCACATTTGGGTGTGTGTGTGTGGGTACGTGTGCACATGGGAGCAGCGTGTGCATGCGGATGCTTTTGAGTGGGGTGGGGATGGAGCTGATGAGCAGGAGTAGCCATTCTTGGTGCCCAGCCTGCCCTGTGCCAGGGGCCACCTGGGGCCTTAGTGGCCCTCTACACAGGCAGGGAGGGGCGGGCAGCTTCCAGACCTCACCCTTGGGGGCCACCGCTGGAGGCACCACACCTGCCCAGAGCCCTAGCATGGCCTGTGGCTGGCTGCGCCCTAAGTGATCCTCGAGAGAGGGTAGGGAGCAGGCTCAGTCTCGTATTCCCGGCACTGGCCTGGCCTTGAGTACTTGGCAAACTGCTTCCCCACTTCTCCTGCGGCCCTGCTTTCTCTCCCCCTCGGACCCCTTGCTGCGTGATGGGGTCTCGATGCACTTTATTTATTTGCGGTCTGTTCCAGGCAGTAGAACTTCTACAGATGCAGATGTGGCCTGGATGACTCCGTTTCTGTGTGATGTGTTCTGCACTGGCCAGCACTGCCCGTCAGAAAGCTTGTCTTGTTTCTGGTGTTGTCATGTCTTGTCTCCCCAAGTGAAAAAGAAAGTCCTTAAGTTCAGTACACTGCAATTCTGACTGGAGGCCTCCTATTTCTGCTGGGCATGATGGCGTAACCTTGGGATGGGAGAGTCACCAGCTCTGGGCCCAGGAGCTGGGGACCTCTGAGAGCCTGGTATGGGCGTGCAGGTGACCTGCTCAGAACCCCTGCCTCCAGCTAAGCGGGCAGCAGCAGAGCCTGGTCCAGGACAGGGCAGTTGCTCCTGTTCCCATCCTTGGTCAAACCTGCAGCAAGTCTGTCTGCCCATCTAAGAGCTGGGCGTTCAAAGCGCTCAGTGCAGGTGAACCTTGAGGATAAAGTGGAGTGAAGCTGACTGCCTGCAGGTCATTTTGTGCAGCCCAGAGTTGTCCCTGGAGCAGCAGGTGATAAAGTCACCACTGCCTCCACATGGGCAGGTTGCTGGGGACACTTGGAGGGGACCAGCCACCCACCAGGTCATGGACCTGGAAGTCCGCTTCCCTCCCATACCTTAGACCCAAATTCCCACTGACTCATCAGAGAAGCCAGGGACCAAGGGCTGAGGGGAAATGGCGGCTGGCAAGAGGGCTGAAAGCTGGGAAGCAGGGCTGGGCGGCAGGCTGGAAGCAGAGGTAGAGGCTGGGGTCGGGGTGCAGGCTTCAGGGCAGGCCAGGTGGCTGAGGGCAGGGACAGAGGAGGGGGCAGGCAGGAGGCCGGGGCAGCGCCGGGGAGGGAGACAGCTGAGCACGTGGAAGGAAGGCACGCAGGGCCCCGGAAGGGAAGTATCCTGGGCGCACAGGGTTATGCTCACACTGAAGAGCACAGCCTGGAGTTAGGTGCCCCGGTTATACTCAGCTGTCTGTCACCAAAGGATTCCCCGGGGCCAGAGCACCCTGACAAGTTCAACCCTCCCAGCAGCACTGGTGTGGATGCCCTGTGGCATCTGCCACCACAGGAGAGACACACCCAGGTTCCCGAGCTTTGCTCGCCTCCTGGATATCACCATGTGCAATCCCTGAGGGCCCCATCTCCACTGAAGGCATCTCCTCCAGCAG
>RJWM01044606.1:0-13205 GCA_004363535.1 Dasyprocta punctata | reverse complement strand
AGCACGCTGGCTCCGCTTCTGATATGGACGAAACTCCTGCGGTGAATAGCCTCCCTGGGGACCCGAAGTGGCCGCAGCACGGCAGATCCCCGCTCTCTCCTACCAAGGCTGCAGGTGGAGTGGGTACTCGTATGCAGGGCTGCACACATGTATGTACTCATACATGCACACGCATGTGCACACATGTGCATGGGTACATATACATGCATGTGCACACACACATGTGCATGCACGTGCACAGGCACTCACAGCCGCGCACATGCGACACGTGAACTCCCTCAGATACTCGTGCACATGTGTATACACACGCATGCCCACACACGAGCACATGTACGCCGTTTTTTTCACCACTTTAAATCTCACAGCTCGAGTCTCCCCTGCATGATCTTCCTGCGCACGATCGCCTGTTTTTTTTTTAATGTACAAAAAAATCTACATAAAAATCCATAGAACAGACAAGCAGATTTAGCAAGGTCATGGTACAAGGTCACAAAACCATATACAGAAATCTAGTGTTGGCCTGTATACAAGTAATGAACAATTCAAAAGTAAAATTGTAAAGACACAGGTTATAACATCACAAAAAAGCCTAAAGTAACACTACTGTATGTCTTGGTTACTTTTCACTGGTTGCTGAGACAAAATACCTGATGTCCAAAATTAGGGAAGGAAGGGTTTATTTCTCTTGCAGTGTTTGGAGGTTTCAGTCCATATTCAGCTGGCTCCAAGGCAGGGTGGCATGGCACTGGGGCAACACTTCAAGACAGCAGCCAAGCAAAAGCAGTCAGAGCAAAAAGGGGCAAGAGCAAGCCTCTTCTCCTCCCTTATATTGTACACAGGATCCCCCCCAGCCCGCCCAGGGTGGGTGCAGCATTCACAAATCTCCTTGCCCTCCTTTGCACAGGATGAGGATGATTACAAAGTAAGAACCCTGGCTCCCTGCTGAGTCTTTCAGTTAAGCTTCCCACCTTCTCAAATTGCCACAATGAACAGGTAACTGCTTGTGCTCTATACCCCAGGATGTAGAGCTGCTGAGTTACTTAATTAAGCTTCTAGACTTCTCAAGTTGACACAATGTATAAACCATAGCACCATATAAATCTACCAAAATACATTCATTATCTATATCCGAAAAACTACAAAAGCGGATCAAAAGTTCCCAAACTCAATCTAAATCAGTGGAGAGAGACTATGTGTATGAATTGGACAAATACCAAACATTTATTCTCCCTAAACTTATCTATAGATTCACTTCAATATCTACCAACATCTCCGCAGAATTCTTTTTCTTTCCCCCAGTGAAGGGAGGCATTGAATTTACTTCTGGACAGGCCGTGTGGATGACAAAGGAGGCCGTTGTGCTTTTTTGTTTTTAAACTATCTTAACTATTTTTTCATATACATATGCATAAATATATACATAATTTTTCTTTCAGTTTGTCACACAAGTGAAACAATGCGGTGCTTACACATGTATGACTTTACTTATTTCACTGATAAGTGTGTTCTCAAGGTGCATCCATTTAAGTATAAAAGTGTTCAGTTTATCCTTCTTTAAATAGCATATTCTTGGTTTTTTGAGGCAGGGTCACACTATGTAGCTCAGGCCGGCCTTGCGCTCATGTTGTAGCCCAAGCCGGCCTCGAACTCACAATGCTCCGCCTACCTCAGCCTCCCGAGTGCTGGGATTAAAGGTGTGTGCCACCACGCCCGACTTCAGTTTATTGTTCTTTATAGCTGAGTAGTATTCCATTAAATAGAAATGCCACATCTTTTTTGTCCATTCTTCAGTAGATAGGCATTTAAGTTGTTTCCAAGATCTGGCTATTATGAACTGTGTTGCTATAAACATAGGTGCCCATATATCGCTGTGGTATGGTGTTTTTAGCTCTTTTGGGAAGATACCCAGAAGGGGAATAGCTGGGTCAAATGGGACCTCCAATCCTAGCTTCTTGAGGAATCTCCACACTGACTTCCACAGTGGTTGCACCAGCCTGCACTCCCACCACCAGTGGAGAAGGGTTCCTTTGTCCCCACAGCCCCTCCAGCATTTGTTACGGGATGATTTCTTGATGATAGCCATTCTTTCCAGGGTGAGGTGGAATCCCAGTGTTGTTTCCATTTGCATCTCTCCAATGACCAGTGCTGTTGAACATTCTTGCACGCATTTATTTGATGGCCTGTTGTTAAGCGCATGCCTGGGCGTCACCGAGGGACACGCAGACGGGAGTCAGGAGCGCGTGGGTCTGTGTGAGTCTGTGCCCAGGCGGAGGGTCCGGCCCTCTCGGCATCTCCCCCGTCCTGGTCACAGCCCTGTGCCCACAGCCGCCGTCACCTGCCAGGTGCCGACCGCTTCTCCCTGGACCTGCTCCCCGCTTCCGTCACCTGACCAGCCGTCTCAGGAGCGCGGAGGCTGGGAGCTGCCTGCTTCGACTCTCAGCCTCTGGGGCTGCCCGAGCTGACGGATCCCAGGGCCGCTTCTCCCTTTCCGTGTGACCGGCTTGGAGGAAGCTGGGGTCTGCCCTTCGGGGCCCCCTAGGCTGGGCCCCCTGGAAGCTCGGGGCTCCCTGTGCCCACTCCTCTGTGCGCTGCCCACATTGTGAGGTGGCAACGGGTCACGGGTTCAAAGTCAGACGCCCTCACACGTGGCCTGGTGTTTGCCGGCCGGGAAGGGGAGCTTGTGGGGTGCATGGGCTCCTCGCTTACAGCAGTGCAGGGGATCCCAGCACCTTGGATCAGTCACAGGTTAATTCTGAGTAGCAAAGTGACCATGTCACCATTCTACCAGTTTTCTTCTTCTCTTTATTTGCAGTGCTGGGAATTGAACCCGCAGCCTCCCACTGAACTGCTTACCTGCACCCCACGCACACCTTCTTAACTTTTTATTTTGAGACAGAATCTCTCTAAGTTGCTAAGTTGTGCAGACAGGGCTTGAACTTCCTATCCTCCTGCCTCAGCCTCCCAGGGTGCTGGGACCCCATGGCCCCTGAGGGGCCCCGTGGCTGGCTGGGGTGACCAGATGGTCCCTGCTGGACAGCCTGACCTCCTTAGCTCTGATCTAGAGCCAGGCATGAGCTGTTTGGAAAGAATGAAGGAAGGAAAGAGAGAAAGAGAGAAAGAGGGGAAGGCAGGGACGAGGGAAGGCAGGGACCCTGCTTCCGCCCGGCTGGGTCAGTACGTCTCAGCTGTGCTGTCGCCCCAGGACCGCAGCCCCAGATCAAGGGCCGCCCGTTTCTCCTGGTTTGAGCTAGAGAACTCCACGCCTTGTCAAGGGACCGAGCTAAAAAGTGAGTTTCACGTCTAGATTTGTGAAGAAAAACACCTCAGGGTGCACACAGGTCCTCCAGGACAGGGCTCTGCCTGACACACCGCCTCGACGTGATGACCCGGGTCTCAGGGACGCAGAGGGTGTAGGACCCGAGGTGACACACCGGCCTGCTCGGACGCTCTGCTTGTTGGTGGCTCCCGCCGCGGGGCACACAGCGCCAGCCTGGGGGAATGAGATAAACGGAAGTGTTAACCTTTGCCTGTGACTTACCCGCGCTTTTCGCCGTGTGACAGTCGTCCCACATCGAGGGACCCCGCACGCGACCCTTGGCTTCCTGCATCACTCAGCGCCCCCTGCACAAACTCATCTGCACAACAACTAAAACTAGAAGCTCCCTTCGAGCCGGCCAGTCCACTTCCTGGAGTGTCAGGAGAGAGCCGAGGACATCGTGACATCGTGTCACCGTGCTCCGGGCTCGCCCGTGCATGAAGGAGAGGGAACCCCGAACCCCACGCCCTGCTCACGAACGGGACTGCCGGGGTCGTGGGCCTGGCACAGCCTGGCTCTCTTTCACGTGTGACTTCCTGTTTTGGTTTCAAAGACCCCTGCTCTCCCCGAGTGGCTGTCGCTGCCGGAAGCTCCGTGTCTCACTCCGACTGTGTGATGCCCCCGGCCCGTGGTCGGCTCCGGGAAGCCTCCGCCAGTCAGGGCTCCCGTGCGTTCCGGTCCCCACGCCTCTCCTCCCTCGGGGACCTCAGCTTCACGTTTATTCCATCCGCTTGGCTTGGCTTCCAAACCTGTCACTTTCTCTAAAATACTTCTTAAGGTTATCCTTGCATTTCTCTCTGCCTTTGTCTCTTCCGGTTTCTGTCCCCCCCAGGCCACTGTGCGGTGCCTCTGCTCCCACACAGCTCGGGGACTCTGGGTCTGAGAGGCCGTTGGCTTCGGACCCTCCCTGCCTCTCTAGCGAGGGTCCCCAGTGACAACCAATGCTGTTCCCTCTTATCCTGCATGTTTTTCTTTTCTTTTCTTTTTTCTTTTTTCTTTTGAGACAGGGTCTCGCTATGCATACCAGGCCAGCCTCAAACCTTTGGTGACCCTCCTGCTTCAGCCTCTCGAGTGCTGGGATGACCTCCCGCACCACCGCACCTGGCCTAACCGTGCGTCATTTTAGAGGGCAGAGCCGCGTTCCCTCCCGATCGGGCTGCGCCTTCCTGTCTCTGCCTCTCTGTCACTTCCTCCCCCTGTGAGCGGCTCTGGGTCCCCCTCTGCCCCTCGTCTCCTGCGGTGAGGACCAGGCTGTGTGTCCTGGCCGGGTCACCGAGTCCCCCTCATCTCTCGCCCATCTGGATGGCCCAGCCCGGGTCCCTTTGTCCTGAGAGGCAGTCCTGGTCCTTGGTTCTGAGCGTCCCACCTGGGGCCCTGTGGAACCCTGCTCCCGGGACACCTGCAGGTCCCTCCTCCTCCCCCGGCTGCCTGAGCCCGCTGTCCCCGCAAGACCCCGAAGGCCAGGTCCCATCCTCCCCGCTGTGTGTGGTAGCTTGGGGCAGCTCCTGCCCCCTGCGTGCCTCCCCGTGTACCCTGAGGTTCCCGGTGTATTCTGTTTTTATGACTATCACAGAGCACCCGAGGCAGGCTGTCTTTATGAGAAAAGAGGATTAGCTTTGCAGTGGGTCTCCCAGCCCAGCCTCTGTCCCCACCCAGCCCGGGGGTCCCGAGGGAGGTGCCCAGACGACAGAATCGTCGCCCCCGGGAACCACGAAGTTCCCAGGCTGCCGGCGCCTTCTGAACCAGGCACTTGGGCGGCCCCGGCAATCCGTGTCCCAATGGCCTTCCTGGCGGATTCAACGCACACCGATGTCTGGGGTTCACCGAGAAGTCACCTGGTCCTCCTGCAGTCTTCTCCGAAGTCGCCTGCTGGAGCCAAGGCCTGCTCACCACAGGGCCACACACTGGGATCACCCTGGGGCCCGTGAGTCTCTGGGCCGCCTCCGTCCCTGTCGTAGGAATCGGCACACCTGTAACAGCTCCGGCTTGCTCCTGCTTCCGCTCTTGAGGCCCATTCTGATTCTGCCAGTGATTAAAGAAGCGAGAATCAGAAAGAGGCCCGCACCTCGGCAGACAACAATGCGGGCGAGAACGGGCAGCCAGGGCTGGCCCAGCCTGCACGCACCCCTGAACCCCTCTCTCTACTGAACAGTTTCCACCAGCCCAGGTCTAGGCTGGGCGCTGGGCTGGGAGCACTGACTCGGCAGGGCTGCCTCCCGAGTACCAGGCAGGTCAGAGGCCGGGCGGGGACAGATAGACAGGTGGGGCGCCTCTAGGTATTCAGGTGGGTGTGTAGGTAGATGGTTAGCAGTGACGTAAATAGATACGTGCTTGGGTAGGTAATAGAAGGATGGATGTAGACAGATATGCGGATGGCAAGTAGCCGCAGAGGGATGTGCATACGGTGTTCACAAAGTTCTCTCTCTGTGCACGTATATTCATGTAAGTGTAGTCTATTTTTAATTGGTGGTAGCTATCAGTCATGCTTAGAGTTCTCTGAAAGTGCTGGTCCTAGATGTGCCATCTGGTTTGGAGATGAAGTAAAAAAGCTTAGAAAAAGTGGTGTTTCGGGAGACAGGACGGCTGGGCAAGACCTAGGCAAGGAAAGATCTCTGCGAAAGTGGCTGGGGCTGCCGCTGCGAATGAACTGTAATCAGAGATTTTAAATTCTTGAAATAAACATCTACACAGAGAGTCAAGAAGATAAAACCGTGGCGACTCGGCGAGTGGGACCCAAGGCTCAGGGACAGAGGCAGGTGCCGTGGCGCCCTCCAGGCCCTGCGGGAAGGACAGTGACAGGTGAGCGGGGTCCTCGTGGGACGACAGGAGGTGGGAGGCGTGGTGCAGGGGAGGGAGGCGGGAGCGAGACCAGCCCGACCCCGTCTCTGTCCGGCACCAGCCTGCACCTGCGTGGTCATCTGTGCGTCACCTTCGGGAAACTTCACAGCCGTGGCAGAGCGGAGGAGCAGGCCGAGGGGGCCACGCTCTGGCTTTCCTTCGGGGGACAAGGGGCTTCCTCCAGCCCTGGGCCCTGGTGGCCTCTGGACTTGTGTCCCTCTAACTGGGCTGATGGGTGGCATCTTCATGCTGTCCCGCGACAAGGCCAGGGCTGTGTGTGGGGTTTAGCAGAGGCGCCCGGGTAGGAAAGGTGGGCGGGGACGCATCCACACAGCTGTTGTCCGTGACTCCGAGCTTTGGAATAACTGGGGTCGTGTGACGCTGCCCCCCACAGCCGAGGCTGGTTAGTGCGGGTGTCTCCACCTTCGTGTGGCAGCAGTTAGGCGAGTGGTCGAGCTGTGACCCGTGCATCGATTTGATCTTCAGGTCTCACAGTGCAGGCCGGGCACACTGGGACCGTCAGACTCCTGACGCCGCTACTTCTAAACCTCTGGGTTCAGCTCTCCGACTTGAATACCTCCCCGGCTTGAGTCAGGCCCCTGCCCTCCAAGGAAACACGCTGCGGACTTGCTCGGGTGATTGTACAGCACCGGCCGCGTCCCCAGTGGGCAGCAGCCTTTGAAGCAGCTGGGGAGATGCGGCCGGGGAGAGGCTGCCTGCGGTGCGGAGGTTTCTGCTCTGTGACGAGGCCGGCTGCGACGCTGGGGAGCGAGTCTATTGTCACTCAGGGCTCCGACCTGCTCACAATCGCCACTGGCTCTGGGGTCACCGCATTCTGTGGCCGGGGAGGCGTGGGGACCCCATCCAAGGTCACTTGCAGCGGGGCAGGACAGGGAAGGGGATCCTACCCTTCCAGTAGCCTGCGTGGTGAGAGACGGCAAGGGAATCCGCCTGCGATGGGGGGCACGATGGGGGTGCGGTGGGGGGCGCGATGGGTGGTTTTCACAACCTCCTTCCAGAAGCGAAAGGAGGAAATTAATAGCAAATCCCAAAGCCAGGATTTTACAGGGCGCAGAGCAGGACAACACCCTGCTGTTGCTATTTCTTTCTTTGTGTTAAAAAAAATTTTTTTTTCCTCTCCTGACTTTGAAAGCAGCTAGTGTTTTTTTCCTTTCAGAGGAAAAAATATCAAAGCCTTACCAACCAGTTCTTTTTGACAATGGAGAGCGCTTCCCCCGGTCCTTGGCTCATTTTGAGTACAGTTCTACCTGTCTCATAGAATTCACACCTGGCTGGGGCTGTTTTTATTACAGGATGCAGAGGCAGGCAAGGCCTTTGGGGCACACGGGGGCACCGCTGGAGGAGAGGAGGGTGGCAAGGGCCGGGGCGGGAGCTCCCTGTGCAGTGCCCACACCTGCCCACCGCTCCGTGCGCCCATCAGCGACAGCGGGCCCAGGCCAGCACCTGGTGTCCCCTGTCCCGCACGGCCTCTGCCTTCCAGTCCTCTGTGCGGTGACTGTGAAGTCCGTGCCCTTGCCGGCTCATGGTGCACCTGAAAGGAGCAGCGAGCCCTGACCCGAGGTCCCTGACTGCCCTCCGCCTGCCCGGGCCTCTCGGGACAGGGCCGCGGCCCCATGAGTCTGTACGCACTGTTACACAACCAGGAGTTTGTGCTCGGTTCTTCGCGGTCGCTCAGGGTTCTGGGTGCCGGAGGACACCGTGTGGGGCTCCCAGCTGAGGACCCCTCCTCCTGGAGCTCAGCTGGACCCTCGTCTGGACGGGTGGCAAGGTCTGCCCCGGGCCGGCCTCCTGCTCACCCCGCGGCAGCGAGCTGCAGGCGACCCACGCTCCCCTCCCGCACCGTGCAGACAGCGAGTGCTGCCCCAGGACCTGTGGAGCCAGCTCCAGTCACGGGGCCCTCGGCCGCGTGTTCCCGGGGATGTCCCCGTCCGTCCCGACCTGTCTGTCTGTCCAGCCTCAGGCTGCAGTTTCTCATCTCAGAGGAGCAGATCCTGCGGGCGGATGGGACTGACTGACGTCCGTGTGCAGTGGAAGGACCCGGGTGAGGGGCGGGGACGGTGACCCTGAGGGGACCTTCATGCACACGCACCCACACACATCCTCACTCAGACCCTCACGGATACGCACAGTGATACGTGCACACACAGACGCATGCGCACACACATGCGGGTACGCTCACGCTCGTACACACACGCACTCTTCTACACACACACAGGCTCACGCGTACACACACGTGCATGCGTGTACACAAGCGCTCTCCTGAATGTGCACTCACACATGTATCACTGTGCACATGCTCACGTCCACACGCAGGTGCGCACACTTGCACACCCAAGCCACAACCGTCCTCCCTCCCCCACACGTCTGACCGAGGGTTCCTGCTCCCCTGCCCCAGGGTGCAGCGGGTCAGGTCCTGGGAGGCACAGCGGGCAGCGGCACTGCCGGCAGGGTGGCCGCCCCTGTCTGTGACCCCGTCCCAGGGAGACGTCACTGCCCGCGCTGGGTGACCCCGCCTTGATGCTGGACCTGGGCGCTCGGCGGGGGCTGCCCTCTGCACCGTCTTGCTGGGCTTCATCTGTGTTTTAAACGAACGGTTCAGGCAGACCAGCTTTGCGAGGAGCAAGCAGCCTGAAGGACAGTTGAAGGGAAGTCCCCCGACGAGCCGCCTGGTTCCCAGATCTCAGGAGAATTTTATTTCTCTTCTTCTCTGCATCAGCTCTTGCAGTGTCTGTCCCACCACTGATGCAGTGTGGACCCAAGGGGCCGCTTCTGGAGACGAGACCTTTACAGAGGCAAATAAGGTCAGCGAGTGCTTCGGGCCTGTGCCCAGTACAACGTGGGGGGCACAGACACGAGGAGGAGACGCCTGCCTCAGGGCCACGCAGCAGAGCGGCCTGGACACCGTGAGCTCGGCCTCCCGGCCTCCAGGGCTGCGGGGAGGGCAAGGGGAAGGGGGTTCTGGGCCCAAGCTGTGCGGTCCGCGGGGCTTTGCTGCGGCATCTCTGGCCGACAGGACAGCGGGCGAAGAGAATTTAACTTCAAATAATACAGCGGGTCTTTCAGCCAGGCATGGGGGCACGAGCCGTAACCCCTGCACTCTGGGAGGCTGTGGCAGGGAGACAGCAAGTTCAAGCCCAGCCTGGACAACTTAGCGAGACCTTACCTCAAAGATGAAGTTTATTTCTGTGGTTCAGTGCTCCCTGGGTTTAATTCCCAGTAAGCGAGAGACAGAGAGACAGAGTGAGAGAGCTTTTCCCTTTCATCCCCGAGACACACATTTAACTTTTCAATTTTAGCTGAGAAATCACTGCCTATGCCCATCCGTGCCACACGGCGGACGCGCCACAGCGGGTCCTGAGACTGGAGGGAGAGAAACCAGGCGGCTGAGGACGCGCTGGCTGAAGATGAGTCACCGCGCCGGCCGCACCTGGAGCTGCCTCTGGCTCGGTCCCGCGGTCCCCCCAGTTTCCTGTCCTGCCACGGGCGCCGCTCCATCTTCGAGAGCTGTTAAGGGAGAAACTGGGCCAGGATTGAAATTAATGCTTTTAGACAAATATCCGCTCCATCTCTAATTCTAATGCTAATTACATTTGCAGATCAAAGACCACTCCACAAAGTTTTGCTTTTGAAAAACAGGCAGAGATTTACTTCCTGTTTGATATTTCCGTGGACTTGGTGGGGACGAGAGGCGGGAGAGCCCGGCCCCCTCGGGGAGGACCCGGGGACCAGGCCCCGCGGCGCCCTCCAGAGGCCGGAAGTGCTGTGGTTCCCGCCACCTCCCCCATCTGCTCTGTGGCTGCCTGGGCCCAGCCTGGGGACAGCAGGCACCGAGCGAGGCGGAGGAGACCGGTCCCAGGCAGGACGCAGGGACGAGGGGTGCTGGTGCCAGGTCAGTGCAGTGGGCCACGCTATGTGCCCCGCTGTGGAGACAGTGGGCGTCCGCGACTGCCGGAGGCCGGAGGGTCAGACGGCTGCGCGGATGGAGCCCAGGGTTCAGAGCACACAGCGCCTCTCCGCAGTCCTGGAAGGCGGACTCGCACCTTGCACCCCTGTGGCTGTGCCGTTGCTGGTGCGGCTCGCAGACTGCAGGCGCCGCCCTGGGGCCGGAGACGCGGGAGGCCAGCGTGCACAGGGAAATCCCAGACCTGCTTTGCGTCTCGCCGCCAATCTAAAACCGGCCTAGAAAAATGCAGCTTGCGAAAGGAATGAATCCAGGGCCGTCACACCAAGCTGCATCCTCGACCCTTTTGTGGTTTTAAATTTTGAGACAGCGCTGCACCATGTCAGTAAGGTACCCGGGCTGGGCTTGAACTTGTGATTCTCCTGCCTCAGCCTCCTCCCAGAGTGCTGGGATTCTGGGTTCACCACCAGACCTGGCTTAGAAATCTTTAAACCTAAGCAAAACTGCTTGGGTCTGAGCCCAGAGTCCACCCCAGAGAAGACAAGTGTTGGGGGGCGACAGGGGCCAGGAAAGGCCAGGGGAGCCTGGAGCAGGTGGAGGGGAGCAAAGGTGGGTGGGGGAGGCGGCTGGGAGTTCAGCTGGGACCCAGTCTCCGAGGCCACATCTGCATGGGGCTAGGGTAGCACCAAGGCCAGGAAAAAGGGCAGGCTGGGGAGGGGCGCTGCAGCTAGGAGCAGAGTCTGCCAAAGAGCCAGGCAATACATGCACTGTGCTTGCGCCCGCCTGCCTTACACACGGCCTGCCTTGGTCTCCCTGATGACACCTGGGGGTGCTTCTGCACAGGCAGGGTGCCTTGGAGCAGAGCAAACTGTGCTTCTGCGTCTGAGGTGCATTTGGTTCTTTCCTCCCCACCTTCTTCCCCTGGCTTCACTGCCAAGCAGAAAAATTATTTCTGACCCATTCATTCATTTATTCCTTCGTCTGTCCATTCATCCATCCCCTGGACACCCACAGAGCTGACCGAGGAGAATACAGACACTCTAAGCAAGTGAACCCACAAACCCCAAATAACGCCTTTCTGGCCAGGCAAGCTGCCACAGCAGGAGGGTCCCCCCAGAGGCCGCCAGGGGGGCCTCCCAGAGGAGGTTTGCAGGGACGGCCGCTGGAGGACGGGTCTGATGCTGTGGAGTGACCTGGGGTGAGGGTTTTCCAGAGAAAGGCTGCAAAAAGATCCCGGGCGGGGCCACCACCCGGAGCTGCGGCAGGGCCCCCTGCTCAGGCCGGAGCCGCCAGCAGGAGGGAGGAGGTGGGAACGGTGGCAGGGGTGGTGGCCTGGTCCTCCTGAGCCCCCGCCCACTCCGGCCAGCCCTGGGCCTGCACAGCTCTGCACGCTCCGGGCCGCTCACAAGCCGTCCCAGGACCTTCCCCCGAGTACCCACAGGGACCCAGCGCTGTGACCTCAGCTCCGCCCACCCAGCAGTCACTTCCGCCTCTCACCTCGCTCAGGAGCCTGTGGTGTTTCATGCATCTGGGGGACTTCTCACTTCCCCAAATGCCACATGCCTCAGTTTCCCCATCTCCCATCTTCTGCTCTCCCGAGACCCCCTCCCCGGGCCTTCCTCCCTCCAGCCTCCCCGTGGAGGTTCCCGGGGTCACGGTGACAATGGCTTTGCACAGTCACCTCCCACTCAGCGGTCCCAGGCTTTGGCGGCAGCCTGGGTGTTGGCTCCGGTCCTGCGTCTCACTGCGTGACACGATTTGGATCTGCGATGTCCCCAGAGACTCCGGTGTGTGGAGGCGCCCAGGTCCCTGGTGCTGTGCGCCGCAGTGGATTCACCCACGAGAAGCTCACAGTTGGGGGCGCGATGTGGCGGGAGGAGGTCACTGGCCGTGACCTGGGAGGGGGTGCTCTCTTCTCGTCCTGGCCCCTCCCTGCTCCCTGCCCCTGGCTCCCTGGGTCAGGCCCTCCCGCCATGCGGTGCCTGCCCTGCAGCCTGGGCGGTGGACTGCACCCCAGAGCCGTGAGCCGTGCTGAGCCCTCCCCCTCCCGTCCTTCTCGGGGTGCCCGTGTTTTGTCAGTGACGGGAGGGAGACCACACCCACCCGGAAGGCTCCCCGCCTTCCTGTCCCTCCCCCAAGCACAGAGACGAGGGCTCAGCTGTGCCTGGGCCCCCAGTGCCACAGTGCTGGACACTGCAGCCGGAGCCAGGACAGAGGAGCCCCCTCCTGAGCGGGCCCCCTTCCCCGGTCTTCTCCCCCAACCCCTGCCAGCCCTGCTGGGTTCTCCTGGGCTGGGGACGGACGCTCCAGGCCCACCCTTCCCACGGGCTCCCCGGCAGGGTCTGCCCGGCTGCGGCTTCTCCTGCCACCCACAGACTCCAGCCACGGCCCTGGGACGCACACGCCCCTTTCCCAGAATGTTCCTCGGGTGTTTTTGCTCTCGGCGGCTTTCGTCACCTCCCCAGAGACACCTTGGTGCCGGCTCTGTGAGAAGCAGACGCCCGGGCTCCTGTCGAGACCCCTGTGAATGAGGTGATCTGGGACTCCATCCTCAGCATCCCTCACACCCAGGGCCCATCTGGTGCTGAGGTAGGGTTTTGCATCTGCAAGTCACTCAACAAACACGGAGATCTTTTGTGAGCAGTTCCTGGGTCACTGGTTATAAGATGCAATCTTTTCTCCCTTGGCCCAGGGAGCTTGGGGTCTGGCGGGTGACATGCTCACCGGTGCCCCAGGAAAGGGTAATTGGCCCAGTGAGGTGGGGGCCCAGCAGCGTGAGGGGGGAGGTCAAGGAGAGGGTGGGGCAGGGCCCCGGGGTCTTGGCCCAGGTGCGGGCGGAGGTGCCAGCCCCCAGGAGGCCGCAGGAGGCCCTGACCAGACTTGCTGCTGCCACGCCTGCAGGGCTCACAGGTGGGGCTCTGCAGACAGCTCAGGAGCCGGTGCCGCCCGGGGACAGGCGAGGGCGCAGCCAGGAATGGGGCCGGAGCCAAGGAAGGGACGGGGACGAAACCTGCGCAGGGCATTCTTTCACCTGGAGAATGTGAAGTTCGGGGCGCGGTGGGGGGTGGGGTAGGGTGCATGTCGTTCACAGGATTCAGACACCGCCAGGTCGTGTGCAGGCTTGCGGCT
>RJWM01044604.1:0-13198 GCA_004363535.1 Dasyprocta punctata | reverse complement strand
ACCACTACACATTGCAAGAACGATAGAGCAAACCAACTCCTACAAAACAGTTCAGCACCTTGGGGAACATGTTCAGTGGAAAGCTAAGAGAAAAACTAACATGCTACTCAGCTTAAAATGTTGTAAGGTTTTTGCAAATCAACTCATTTCAAGGCGAATACATCCCCTGGCTATTTCTCAGTATCTGTGTGCGTGCAGCATTGCCCTCTGAATGTCCGGTGCAGCTAAACAGCCAAATGTGGCCACACAAGACAAATTCTCCACTTCAGCCAACTCTTGGTGGAGGGGCAACTAGCACAACACCACCTCCCCAGACAAAGAGCATCGGACTATTCCATCTCATTGATTTGTGCATCCTTCCCATGTCTCTCCATCGGTATCTATAGTGGTCACAGTTTCTTCCACATCTCCCAATACCATGTTTAAATGCTGATCACACGCATGCAGTCTGCCTCGAAGCTCTCGGTCATTCCTCATTTCACATAGATTGGTTCATCCAGGCTGAATCTGCTGAGACTCAGCAGCTCCTCCACGGTGTTGGTGGTTTGCTGTGGTCCAGATCATCTGCCATTTCTGACATCAGTCATTTTATAGTAAGAATCAGATGCAAAAACCAGAGGAGAAAAATTTGAAAAATGATTTTGGCTCAGAAGGAACCATCTGAAAAGTAAGGGCCAAAGGATGTGTGGTTGTTAAAGAGATGACTGCCAAGCCGGGCATGGTGGTACACACCTTTAATCCCAGCACTCAGGAGGCTGAGGCAGGAGGATCGTTGGGAGTTTGAGACCAGCCCGGGCTACAAAGTGAGTTCAAAGCCAGCCTGAACTGCATAGTGAGACCCTGTCTCAAAAACTAGGGCCAGGTGAACCGGGTGTGGTGACACACACCTTTAATCCCAGCACTAGGAAGGCTGAGGCAGGAGGATCATTGTGAGTTCGAGACCAGCCTGGGCTATAAAGTGAGTTTAAGGCCAGCCTGAACTGCATAGTGAGACCCTGCCTCAAAAAAATAGGGCTGGGGATTTAGTTCAGTGGCATAAGCACCTGCCTGGCAGGTGCAAAGTTGTGAGTTCCATCCCTGGTACCAAAAAGAAAAAAAAAAAAAAAAATATATATATATATATATATATATATATATATATATATATGGCCAGGGATTTAGCTCAGTAGTGGAAGTGCCTGCCTGGCAGGCATGAGGTTGTGAGTTCAATCCCCAGTACCAAAATAAATAAATAAATAAATAATAAAAAGGAATCAAATACTTTGTACAGGGACAAGAAAAAAAGACACTTGAGGGCATCTCAGGCATAAGCAAGACACCACCGCAGGGTCAAACATGTAAAAGTGAAAACCTTTCTTTTGAGAAGAGAAGCCCCAGACCTCCCCCTCACTGAGAAAAGTTGGCTAGGGAATTGGTTCCCCAGGCTTTCACTGTGCTGGCATCCAGGCGCTCAAGAGGCTACTCCAAGAGCTGGGCAGACATCGGCTATTCCATGTAATGTTAGTTTTATTAAGAGGAATTAGGATTTTTTGTTTATTTGGAGATTAAGAATAGTTTAAAGGTACCATTCGCAGACTGGGGTTAGAGAGAACAATGGCCGCAGCAGCAAACAAGCCCAGTCTGCGAACCAGAGCCATGTGCAGGCCAAGGCCAGACTGGGAACAGCCAGACCCCAGCCTGTTTCAGCACGTGGGCTGGCAAATAAGAAGTACCAATTCCCCCCACCCATAAGTGACCAGCTTATCCAGAGAAACACAGGCTGTGATGATAGCTATCGAGGTGAAATGCAACTGGATGCCCGTGGTGCTTTGGTGTTTCACTAACATTGCAGGTCTAGGGCCAGTGGTCTGATCATAGGTTCAGAGGATATCGCTAAGCAGTGTGTCATCTGGGGGGATCTCCTTCTGAGGGGTGCAGCCATTGTTGATTCCCTATGGTCTTGTTTTGAGCTCCTGTATCTCTCTGCTGTAGACATCAAGTGTGTCCCTGATTCAAGCTCTCTGAATTCACTGTTCTCCACAGGGCTTTCCCTCCAGATACTCACACTGCTGGCTCCCTCCCTTCCTTCAGGTCTCGAATCAAATGTCATTCTCCATCTTTGAAATCCTTTCTAAAGACACTGTTTCTCAGCACGCTCCAATCTTGCATCTTCCTTTATTTCCCTTTCTGTCACTTACTACCTGACATTGCTGTTTCCTTATCTGCTGATTGATTTACTTAGTCCATCTCCTCCCCCCAGTATCTAAGCACCTGCCTGCTTTAGTCACCATTCCACCAGCAGAGCCCAGGCAATGCTCAGAACAACACAAAGAAGTAAATATTTCCTGAGAGCAACAATTAAACTCTGACCTAATCATAATCATTCTCTTCTCACTACACCACACTGCTTCTCAGGAAAAGGATCCATGTGTCTATAGCTTGTCACTTCTCCTGGAACAAATTAAAATGCCCCTGTGTTATATACCTTCTTCTAAGAGCTTGGAGTGAAGTATTTCAAACTCTGAAAGAAAACAACTTCCAACCCAGATTGATGTACCTTGCAAAACTATCTTTCAAAATGAACAGAGAAGTAGCCAGGTGTGGTGTCGCATGCCTTTAATCCCAGCACTCGGGAGGCTGAGGTAGGCAGAGTGTTGTGAGATCGAGGCCGCCTTGGGCTACAATGTGAGTGCAAGGCCAGCCTGAGCTACACAGTGCAACCCTGCCTCAAAAAACTAGGACTGGGAGTTTGGCTCAACAGCTTAAGCAACTGTCTGGCAGGCGCGAGGCTGTGAGTTTGACCCCCGGTGCCACAAAAAAAAAATAAATAAATAAATAAATAAATTAACAGAGAAACAAGATACCTGCATGACAAAGAACTGAAGGAATTCATGACCACCAAGTCAACCCTACAAAGAATACTGAAGGACATTTTAGAGAGAGATGAAAAAGACCACAGCTCCAGAAACAGTAGTAGAGGGATATCACCGAGCGGGCAGACAATTGAATAGAGAGGAAAAGTAGGCAGCCAACAGTAGGAAAATAGCATGGCAGAGACGAGGCAGTGCATGTTGGCCTTAACCATTAATGTAGATGGCCTCAATCCACCAATAAAAAGAAACACAGGCAGAGTGGGTCAGGAGACAGGATCCATCAATATGCTTTATACAAGAAACACATTAAAGTCGAAAGGGGGTTCATAGTCTGAAAGTCAAAGGAGAAAAAACAATGCTCTATGTGACAGGAAACCAGAAAGAAGTGGGGGTAGCTTGCCCATTAGCTGCATAGTGGACAAGAAAGATACGGCATTTTTATCCAATGGAAAGCTGCTCAGCTATAAAGAAAAATAACCTCAAGCCTCTTGTAGGTAAATGGATACAACTTAAGATCATGTCCATGGATGCAATGGCCCAGAGCCACATGGGTGAGCATCATGTTATCTCCCTAGTACAAAAAAATCTAAAGGAGGTAGTAGGATTCAAAATACACAATACATATTGTAAAAATGAAAGGGAAGAAAATGTCTAAAAAGGGCAGGCAGTGGCCACTGTTAATCTATCATCAGGATTTCAGTCCTGTATTGTTTTCATTGAGCTGTTTAGTTTGGTCTTATTCTATCTCGATTTGCCTAATTTTATTATATTTGATGGCATGGACAGCTATTTCAAAGATAACAAAATACATTATGGTAACCATTATTGATGTCTGATCACCTTGTTTTGAAACACTGTATTGCTTTCATTGTTTTGTTTGGAGTGATTTTATCCTATTTTGATTTGCTTGATTATATTATGACTGATGACATAGGCAACTGCTTAGAAGATATTATGAGGCATTATAGTAACCAGTGTTGTTTTACTATGTGTTGTTTCCACTGTTTTGTTTTCTATTGGTTTTATTCTGTACTATCTAGTTTGATTATATTACACCTAATGGTAGGCAGTTATTTTGAAGATAACAAGAGGTATTATAAAGGGAAAGGAGGAAAGAAGGAAGGGATAAGGAAAAAGACATATACTTATATATAGGTATACATAAGATAGTTAAAATGACTATACTACTAAGTGTTTTAGTTATTGAAAAAGAACAGTTAATACTCATATGATTAGATCAATTTTACATGTCTATATCTGTTAATCTAAACAACCCCTTTGAAGGTAATGATATGCAATATTACAACCACTGTCAAATTCCAATCATCTCACTTTGTAAACCTATAATGTTATTGTATTGGATTTGTTTTTGTTGTTTGTTTGTCTCTTTTGCTTTTTGTTTTTCTTTTCTGTGTCTTTTTTTCTCTTAAATAAAAATTTAAAAAATTTTTAAAAAATAATATATACCTTCTTCTTTATACCCTAATAAACCCCAGTGCCCTGTAAATGCTAATATGAGAAAATGAATGGAGAGTAACCACAAAGAAAGTCAACTGGAAAAGAGTCAAAGGTCACAGAAAGACTATGAATATGTACTCTCTGTACTAATGGCCAATCAGGGGCCAAGGTTTCTGTTATTTCCTTATACTGTAAGTCCAAGTCACAGAGGAATTTTGAAGGGGATAAAAAAGAATCAGATGTGAGTTCTGGCTTCAAAAAGCTAATAGAGAACCGGGGATATAGATCAATGCCACAAGCACCTGCCTGGCAAGGCAAGGTCCTGAGTCTGAGTCCTGGTGAAAAAACGAAAACAAAAAACAAAACAAAAAGTTAATATATGTCACTATCAAAATGAAAATTTGAACACATACTTATGAAAGAAGTATAATTAAGTAGTTACAAGATTTCAAGATGAAAGGAATTACTTCCAGTTGTATTTTCACTGTGAAGTTGTGTTTTCACACAAAAAAAGATGTGGCAGCTGAATTGGTTAAACTGAATACCGATAAATGAGTAACAAACACGATAACCTTTAACCTCCTGAAAAACAAGAACCACATCCTAATCACCCTGTGTCTTTAATGCCTCACAGGATGTCTGGAACATAAAGGCATCTGATAAATGTTTAACAAACAGGAGGGGCATGGCATTCCCACAAAAGGAAAAAGTCGATAAAATAAAAAGATGGCAGAATGCAGGGCTTTTATGAGCAACAATAAATAGTGACAGTTAGCTAGTAAAAACGGATCATGAAAAGAAATGGAAGAAAGGTTCATGAAAAGCAATGGCAAGAAATAATGTGCCAGATGCAGTAAGTAGCACACACCTTGTAATCCCAGCACTCTGGGAGACCGAGGCAGGAAGATCACAGTTAGAGCCCAGCCTGGTCAATTTAGTGACTCACCAAGACCCTAACTCAAAGGGTGGTGGTGTGGTGCTGGGGTGTAGCTCAGAGTATCAGTGTGAAAGTGCTAGGTTCAATTCCTCATACCATGAAAAGAGAAACTAAAATAAAAAATAGAGGAAAACAGGTTAGGGGTAAAACACTGAGTACGAAGAATGACAGGCTAAGGGGTTAGACTGTATCAGGTTGGCAGTAAGAGACCACTGCAAAACTTGGTGTCATTAACTGAGCGTGGTGGCACACGCCTTTAATCTCAGCACTTGGGGAGACTGAGGCAGGAGGACCATTGTGAGTTCGAGAACAGCCTGGGCTACAACGTGAGTTCAAGGCCAGCCTGAACTGCATAGTGAGACCCTGTCTCAAGAAATAGGGTGGGAGATTTAGCTCAGTGGCATAAGCGCCTGCCTGGCAGGCATGAGGTTGTGAGTTCGATCCCTGATACCAAAAAAAAAAAAAAAAAACCTTTGTGTCAGAGATGACTGGAGCCTTTTGCTTCAGTGAATGCAATCTACCAGTGCTTCACCCAAACTGCTGAAAATTCTACCATTACAGATTACTTAAAGGCATATTCTCTGTAGGAATCTTTCTTTTCCTTTTTTTTATACTGGGAATGGAACTCAGGACCTTGTGCTTGCCACACAGGTGCTGTGCTGCTGAGCCGCATCCCCAGCCCCTGGGACTCTCTTAATACCCAAATTTTCCTGTGTGGCAATGCAGAAAGTTGCTGCCATTCATGTAAACTAGATGATTACTTTTCCTTCTCCCTGTTAGAGTATACAGGGACACTGAGGTGTCGGGAAATTTAAGCGCAGGTAGAAGTACAGCACAGCTTTTTGACTTCGAGAAGATTTTGCTTTTGCAAAGATTAAAAGGATGACATAAGAGACAATCAGTTCCTCTGTTCTTTCCAAAAGCAGAACTGTGTAAAGATGAATAGGAATCACTGTAATTTCCCTCCCTGGGAGTATTAAAATGATGAGCCAGGGGTAAGAAATAAGAAGAAACAGGATAAACTGACCCCTCCCACCCCAGTACAGAGGACCGCACCCAGGGCCTTCCCGCTTAACTTCATCCCCAGACCTTGCATTGTTTGTTTTGACACAAGGTTTCATTGAATTGCCCAGTCTGGGCTCCAAACTCCTGATCTTCCTGCCTCAGCCTCTCTAAGCATTGGGATTACAGGTGTGCAACACCAGACCCAGTTTAAACTGAACATTTCTGAGGGGAAAATAACACGGTTTTGTTAACTTCAAGATAACATGCTCTAGCAGGGCGTGGTGGCACACGCCTTTAATCCCAGCACTCGGGAGGCTGAGGTAGGAGGAGCCTTGTGAGTTCGAGGTTGGCTTGGGCTACAATGTGACCAAGGCCGGCCTGAGCTACATAGTGCAACCCTGCCTCAAAAACCTAGGGCCAGGAGTTTGGCTCAGTGGCTTAAGTGCCTGTCTGGCAGGTTCGAGGTTGTGAGTTTGATCCCTGGTGCCACCAAAAAAAAAAAAAAATCATGCTCTGTTCTTTGAATTTGCCTCCGAAGTGGTAAAGACTATCTGAATCTTATCCAATCAACTTCATGAACTGTGATTGACAATCAATAATGATTCAGGGAACATGATGGAGAAAGGAGGCAAAATTTTAAATCACTGAAAATCCACCGAAAGGTGGATAAGTAAGATGATAACCAAGTGATAACTTATAACTTCACCCAGATTTAACAGAAACCAGGCATCCAGTCTGGACACCTTTCCGTTTTCTAAAACTCAAATCCTGGATGTAGGCCACGAAGAGTCACACTGCTGGCTGGCTGGGCACAGGGGCGCCAGAAAGACACCAGGAAGCCTTTCCGGGGCGCCCGCCGCAGGACCCGCACCACTCACCGCTTGTCGATGGCGTCGATGTTTGAATGGAGAAGCCACAGCTCCTCCGTGTTGTCCTGCCGGGAGGACAGGATCAGGTGGTGGCCAGTCAGGCACAGGGTCCCCTCGACGGCCGGGTAGAACGGCCGGTGCAGCACCACATTGTCCACCCGCGGCGTCTTGATCAGCTCCGCAAACTCCATGCTTCCCCTGCGGCCGGAGCTAGGGGACTGCCGGGTCCCCGAGGGGCAGGGCGGTCACACCGCGGCGAGCCGAGGGCTGCCGGGCACCGGGCCGGCCGCGGGGCGGGGTCCAGGGCGGGGCCGGCCGGGGTGGGAGCGGCGAGGCCTACGTCTCGCCGGCACTTCCCGTTCACCCAGGCCCGGGGCTCGGCCCCAGAGAACGGCCGCGACTGCCTCTGCAGCAGCCACCGCCACCAGGGCACCAGGGCTCGGGCGGGCAAGCTGGAGGGAGAAGAAGGCCACTTTATGGCCAGCTGTCCAGCCCGAGCCGCTAGGGACTCCTGGCGGAAGTAGCTGTTCGGAACCGGAGTCTACCGTAACTCCGGGCGGAAGCAGCCAAATTGAAAACTCGGAAGTCTGAGAGGTCAGTACCGGAAGTTGGTCCTCTCCGAGGTCCTCTGAAAATGTCTCCGGATTCACAACCAGACTAGAAGATTCTGTTCCTACAAGGAAAAAACTTTGCTTTGCTTTCGCGCCCACCCGCCACACTACTTATCAGACCACGCCCAGGAGGAGGCGATGACAAGAGGTCCCCGTCCTGATTCCCTTGAGTAGCAGCCTCCCAATGGGCCTCAGCGCCTGGGACTGCTGTCAGCTCCGGCGATTTTCATGCATTCGCAGTGAAGAGAAATCAAGTGTCAATGAAGGCAGTAACCGTGACCCAGGAAAAGCCCAGGGACACGGGATCGATGTCAGGGCGCTGTGACTTTGAACGAGGAACTAGAAAACACCCAAATACCTGGGAGGGGCAGCGAGATGGGTGCAGATTCCGGACACGGAGAGGGATGAGGCCTCACCTGTGAGGATTTGCCAGAGGATCCAAGAGCGGTCTCCACCTGACCCGGCTGTGCTACCCCCAGCACCTCGGCAACGCCAGGGCTGCACTGATACAATTTCTCCTTGTTCGGGCCTCCTCCATTCCCCTCTCAACCGACGTCGTTATTCTAAAATAGGACATAGAAGGGCAATTTTATATTTGAGGCCTGGCCAGCTTTTGTTTCATCAGTCTTTGAAAGCTTCGCCACGCGGTAGCTCAGAACTGTGAGCTGACCAAAATCTCAGTGTTCAAAGGCCAGACCTCACCAGATCAGCACTCTTGTCCTTACTTTTGTCTTTGTCCTTCCTAAAATGTTCCCCTCTTAAAGCAAAACACTGTACAAGGTCGTCACCCCTGAGAGCACCAAAAAAAAAAGAATCGGGGTAAGTTTTTTGGAGAAAGTGTCATTGAAAGGGGGATTTAAAAGGAAATAAGGGAGGTTTACACTCTGGACTATGGCCAAGGTAGATACCAATTTGTTTGTTTGTTTTTGGTAGGAAGGATAGAAACTCACAACCTCACACTTGCCAGGCAGACGCTTACACCACTGAGCTAAATGCCTGGCCTAAATATCAGTTTAATATCTACTAAAAAAGGGGAAATTCTTTTTTCTTTCTTCCTTTTTTTTTTTTTTTTTTTTTTTTTTTTTTTTTTTTTTTTTTTTTTTTTTTTTTTTTTTTTTTTTTTGTGGCACCAGGGATCGAGCTCACAACCTCACGCCTGCCAGACAGGCACTTAAGCCGCTGAGCCAAACTCCTAGCCATAGTTTTTTGAGACAGGGTCGCACTGTGTAGCTCAGGCCGACTTTGTGCTCACATTGTAGCCCAAGCCAGCTTCGAACTCACAACGCTCCTCCTACCTCAGCCTCCAGAGTGCTGGAATTAAAGGCGTGCACCACCATGCCCAGTGAAAAGGGGAAATTCTTCAATAATTCCATTAACTTATTTTTCCTGAAAAGAGCATACACAAAGACTATGTCATTAATTTTAAAATGTTTAATACTCTATAAAGCCATAAGCTTTTCATTTTTTGCCCACAAGAGAAAATTGTCAGTATCTGCTGAATTGTTATAATGAAACACTAGGAACTGTTAGATAATCACTTCTGTGAGGTAAAGCTCAAAGCATGGAAAACCCTTGAGAGCTGAGGAAAATAAAAATTCAATGGTAAAAAATAGACTATGGGCAGAGATGGCCAGCACTTTGTGACATAAACAGTAGGTGGCGGTGGAGTTCAACAATAATCGCTAGGCTTCCATTTAATCCAAAGAAACTGTCGTCAAACCTACCCAAATTGCCTGGACACAGAGGTCTCAAGGATTTGGATGGTGTTTATGATGATGTAAAGAACTAACTCAGTAACTCAAAGCCAGACGTGGTGGCACATGCCTTTAATCCCAGCACTTGGGAGGCTGAGGCAGAGGATCATTGTGAGTTCGAGAACAGCCTGGGCTACAAAATGAGTTCAAGGCCAGCCTGAACTGCAGAGTGAGACCCTGTCTCAAAAAATAGGGCCAGGAATTTAGCTCAGTGGCCTAAGCACCTGCCTGGAAGGCACAAGGTTGTGAGTTTGAGCCCCAGTACCAAAAAAAAAAAAAAAACAAAACAAAACTAACTCAATACCCTACAGCTGTTATTACCAATCTGTGAGATAAAATGGTATTAATAGGTGATCTGAGATGTTAGTCTGTCAGATCAACTAACCTTGATTGTGTCCACTTAGTCACTGTGGGGAATGGAAACAATAGATCTGACACGAATCTTACTCTCAAGGGATAACAGCTAATTAGGGAAGGCTCACACACCCCAAAGAGCTGGCGAACAAAAGCAAAGCAAGTACTAACTTTCAAAGTACAGATTTACTCTCCAGATTTTGTGTTTCCCTTCCTTGGGTAGTTTGTAGAAAACGAGGCACATAGTTTGAGGAAAGCAGGAAAAGCAGCAGGAGCATCTGGGATGGAGAAGGCACTGCCTGGGCGTCCCACTGATGCACGGTTGTCCTCTGTGTGCCTCGTGTTCACCGTGGGCAGCTGATAACCTCACCCCGACATCTCCCAAGCACATCAGTCGCCAACTTGCTGGTCCTGTCTTCTAGCAGAGCTTTAATCCCTTTCATTCCCTCCATGCCCGAAGCCAAGAGTTTAGTCCGGGCCACTGCCATTTCTCATCTCCCTAACAGAAAATTTCTTATAATTGGTCAGCTTTCTTCCCCTGGGGTTCCCCTTCCATCCGCTTCTCTCTCTCTCTCTCTCTCTCTCTCTCTCTCTCTCTCTCTCTCTCTCTCTGTTCAGGCAGTAGTCAGCATCACAGGACCCATCTGTTCTGCTCTCTCCATCCTCAGCAGCCCCCGCTTCTCGCCCCCTGTCATTTTTCAGGCCAGACCCTTGCCAACAGCTTTTGGTTTCTTCCTGAGATTTTTGCACCAGCTAGAACACTGCTACTAAGTAAGTGAAAGTGTGGAATGAGGGCCTGCATTTTTGGCATCCTCTGGGAATCTGGTTAGAAGTTCCAAAGCTACTGATCAGATCTACAATTTAACAAGATTCCTGGGTGATGTGTGCACAGTGAAGTTTGAGAAAGCAGTGTTTTAAAGAATCTCCATGTTCTTTCTGCCTGGGAAATGGTCTTCTGACGCTCAGTGGCACAGTTAGAGACCACCACAGGGAGAGAAGAAAGACTCCTGAACACTTAGCCTGTTACTCATTGAAGGCATTTGTGTTTTCTTCTGAGGCAGTCAGGGATTTTGAGGTGGTTGTTTCTAAATAAATAATAGTGACTCTTCACTTGAGCCTCCAGATACCCAATAGGTAACTAAAAGCAGGACAATGTTTCCTTTGTTATCTTAAAACTGAGTCAGACCCATGCCTAGCTCTACATATAGGATGTTAATCACTTCAGGATGGCTGTCAAAAGCTGGCAATACAAAATTGGACAGCCCTGAATGTATATGACCTATGTCACCCACTTTCAAGATTGGGGACACCAGGATAAGAGACTTACAGGGGCATCCAACTACCAGTGACTCAAAAGTCCCCAGCCATTGCCCCGAGCCCACCATCACCTCGGACTTCAGCAGTGCCTCCACAAAACAGACTTTCCCAAGCAGAAATCATCTCATGAAGAACAAATTGCCCCTTAAAGCAAAAGAGCTTCTCGAAGGGTCATCTTGCACAAGCAGCACTGAGGCCATGACCCACCAGACCCTGGCCCACCCCAGTTAATCCATAAAGGTTGGGCTCGTTCTTCTGCTAACAGGCCAGACCTGGACCCAAGCAGCCAAGTGCAGACTCAGTGATCTTCACCACCATGGTCCACGGCCCCCCATGCAACCCCAGTCCACTTTGGTTACCTTCTGATTTTGCCACTTAATAAACAGCGTTGAGAGAGTCTTTCTGTGTCCGTAGCCTCCCACCAGCAAGCTCCACGAGGCCAAGGACCGTATCCTGATCGTGGGATGTGCAGTGCCTACCTTAGTGGCTCCATTTATTGAAGAGATGCCCGGCACACATGAACTTCCTGTGTTGCATCTTGGCCTCCCCAACCCGGGTCTGAGTGATTTTAAATATGATTGCAGGTATGTACGGTAGTGTTTTGATGAGAGTAGAGAAGGATAGCATTCGTATCATCCCCACCTGCAGGTGTCTAAGGTGGTAAGTAGACTTCCAGGGACAATGATACTGATAAGCTCTTCTGTTTGGCCAGCGAACTGCAGCTTGTCAACGTGTTAAAATTTGCTGTCCCAGAGGACCCTATCGGGAACCCAGAGTGCAGAGAGCGGAGGTGCTGTTCCAGCTCCAAGAGGCTCGGAGTGTCCTTTCCAGGCCAACGCCCAGCAGTGGGGTCACACCTGAGCACAGCGACACACCCGAGCGCAAGGCCCGGGCTCCTGCTGTCCCACTAATTCAATCAGATTCATTTTACACAGCGTTCACCTGTTAGGATCCTGAGCTGCTGCTGGTGGGAAAAGGCAGCCGTTGTTAGTGAGCCCAGAAAAGGGTAAGGTCTTGCTGACTTGGCTAAAGGAAAGGGACATGGACAACGGGAGGACGGATGGGTCTGTGTTCAGATCCTGTACCCTCGTAGCCATGTACCTAGGCCTGGTTCCCAGGTCTCAGCCACTGAGCCACTTCTTTTTTTTTTTTTATCAGTACCAGGGATTGAACTCACAACCTCATGCCTGCCAAGCAGGTGCTTAGGCTCTTAAACCACTGAGCCAAACTCCCAGCCCCAGTTTTTTGAGGCAGGGTCGCACTATGTAGCTCAGGCTGGCCTTGCTCACGTTGTAGCCCAAACCAGCCTCGAACTCACAAGGCTCCACCTACCTCAGCCTGCCGAGTGCTGGGATTAAAGGCGTGCGCCACCACGCCTGGCTGCCACTTCGTTTTCCAGACAAGCAGAACAGGATCCTGGCACCTGAGAAGGAAGTGGCCCCATGGAAGGGAGAGGAAAGGTTGGCACTGCTACATAAAAACTTAGCCCAGGCTCAGTTGCTCCACACAACCGCTTGACACATGAATTGGTGGGTGGAGATGAAATGGGGCGTGGGTTCTCCCTCTCCCTCTGCCTCTCTCCTTAGCGCCCCTCCGTCCTGGGTCCTCTCCCTGTGGTCTCCCCAGCTCCTCAGTACCCCTGCTGCGGCAGCCTCTGGACGGCATCGGTGGCAGATGAAGGTGAAGGTGTCAAGAGAAGCTGCGCCCCGTCCCCCTGCTGAGCAGGGACCTGGTCGTGCGAGCAGGCGACTCCCCTGGACAGCAGGGCAGCCGAGGAGTCAGGAGGGCGTCGGAAGGCTGCGTCCACAGCTTTGGCAAAGTGCTTTTCCGCTCATGGCCATGATGGAAATGAACTAAGACTATGCAATTACATACAATTAGACATAATTAAAGTAGAGAAGAATCTAAAATAAAGGCCTAATAATTGAGGAGTAGGAAAATTAACGAGGTGGCATTGTCGAGCGTGCTAACTCGGGGATTCCGGCCGGGGTTTGCTGTGCTGTCACTGACCGTAAACCGGGGTCCCCATGACGGCGCCCAG
>RJWM01044603.1:0-13215 GCA_004363535.1 Dasyprocta punctata | reverse complement strand
CAACTATCACCATAGTCTAATTCCAGGTCATTTTCATCCTCCTAAAAAGGAATCCCAAATCCAGCGGCAACACTATCCACTTTCCCTCAGTCTCTGGCAGCCAGTAATCTACTTTCTGTCTCTACAGTTTTGGCTGAACATTTCATGTAAATGGAATCATATCCTAGGTGGCTGTGTCTAGTTTATCTCACGTAGCATAGTGTTTTTGAGGTTTAGCCACAATGTGGCATGTATCAGCATTTCTCGTTTTTGGTGATAAAATTCACTTGAAGTTCACCCTTTGTCTATTTCCTCCTTTCTTTCCCTCCTTGCCTGCCTGCCTTCCTTCCATTTGTCTGTCTGTCCTTTCTTATTATTGAGGATGAACCCTACGACCTTCACATTGAGTCACTATATATTTTTTTAATATATATTTTTGTATTTATGTACTATATATTTATAAGTATGTATATTTATATATAAATTGTTTGTTTTTGTTTTTCGGCCTTTTTGAGACAGACTGTTGCTATGCAGTTCAGGGGGGCCTTGAACTCACTTTGTAGCCCAGCCTGGTCTCGAACTGGCACCGATCCTCCTGCCTCAGTCTCCCAAGTGCTGGGATTACAGGTGTGTGCCACCACACCTGTCATTTTTTTGTTTCTTGTTTTTATTTTTGATACAGGGTCTCCTTAAATTGCCCAGGCTAGGCTCAAACTTGTGATCTTCCTACTGTAGCCTCCCCAAATGCTGGGTTTATAGGCATATACTACCACGCCTGGCTTCAGCTCTTTTTAAAGTGTACAATCCAATGGCATTTAATACATTCCCAGGGTTGCCGGGCGTGGTGGCGCACGCCTTTAATCCCAGCACTCGGGAGGCTGAGGTAGGCGGAGCATTGTGAGTTCGAGGCTGGCTTGGGCTACAATGCGAGCAAGGCCGGCCTGAGCTACATAGTGCAACCCTGCCTCAAAAAACTAGGGCTGGGAGTTTGGCTCAGTGCCTTAAGCGCCTGCCCTGGCAGGCGCGAGGTTGTGAGTTCAATCCCCGGTGCCACAAAAAAAAAAAAAAAAAATACATTCCCAGGGTTGTGCACCCAGCACCTCTAGTTCAGCCCATGACCTTTCCCCTGTCCTGGCAATCTCTAGTCTGATTCTTACCTATGAATTTTCCTAGTCTAGGTATTTCATATACGTGGATTTATATAATACGCAGTCAGTTTTGTCTGACTGCACTGAGCACGTTTTCTAGGTTCGTTGATGCTGTAACTTGTATCAGTCTGTATTCCTTTTTATGGGTGAACCTGCTATTATTTTCATCAAGTGTGGACATTTTAGCTGTTATGAATAGCACTGCTGTGATTGTTGCTGTACATGTGTTTGTGTGGACAGTTTGTAATTCTCCTGATGTCTACCTAGGAGTGGGTTTGCTGAGTCTACGGTGACTCTGTTTAACCATTTGAGGAACTGCCAGCCTCCTTTCCAAAGCAGTTGTGCCATTTCACATTCTCCCCAGTGGTGCATGTAGGTTCCAGTTTTTCCACAGCCTTACCAGCACTGGTTACATACCTTTGAAGTTCTCAAGCTTTTATTTTTGGTGAATTTATTTTCAATTTGCATTTTCCTTTTCCTTTCCTTTCCTTCCTTCCTTTCCTCTGCTTCTCCTTTCATTCTTCCCTTCTTTTTTTTCAGTACTGGAGGAAACCAGAGCCTTGTACATGCTAGGCAAATACTCTGCCAGAGAGCTACATTCCCAGATTTTTTTTTTAGACAGAATCTCACTAAGTTGCTGAGTCTGGTCTCAAATTTGCAGTCCTCCTGCCACAGCCTCCCAAATAGCTGGTATTACAGGCATGCACCACCATACATACCTGGTTGTTTTTTCTTTATCTTGCTTGTGCCTTTGGTCCTTAGAAACCATTGCCTAATCTAAGGTCATAACGATTTAAACTTAACAGTGGTGCCTCAGTTCACAAACTTAATTCCTTCCACAATTCTGGTTGCATCCAAATTGCAAGAATCGGGGAAAGAATTAAGTTTGTGGACCAAGATACCACTGAATATTCCAAGGGTTTTATAAAATTAACTTTTACATTGAAGTCATTGGTCTATTTTATTTTATTTTAGTTTTTTTCAGTGTAAATTATTGGGTTGTTGTTTTGTTTTTAGTAGTGTTTACTGGTACATTTCAGGTATACATAATGATCACATTCATCATAGGGAATTTGTACCTGTATGTGACACAACTTGGTCTATTTTGAATTAACTTTTCTGTACAATATGAAAGAGGGGTCCATTCTTGGATATCTATCCTTATGCATATGGATATCCAATTGTCCCAGCAACATATGTGAAAGTCTTTTTTCCTTTTGAATTATTTTGACCTGCTTCTTGAAAATCAACTGACCAGGGCTGGGGATTTAGCTCAGTGGTGTAAGCACTTGCCTGGCAGGCGCACGGTTGTGAGTTCGATCCCCAGTACCAAAAAAAAAAAAAAAAATCAATGTGTGGGCCAGTTATAATTTGATTGCCTGAAGTCCTTTGAGGAAAGTCAGTGTTTATACCTTATAACACTGTGTCTAACTTATATTTATCTTAAGTAACTAATTACATTTGGTACTGGGAAGATGAACATTACCATTCCAAAAGTTACAAATGGGAATACAAAGTATTGAGACCAAAGCAAGACCAAAATCCAGCAGGGTAAACATTAAGTCCTATAGTTTCATGCGAACCATTTGGGACAATCTGTGGCAAATTGTGAGCTCCAAAGGGCTTGTGTGGTTCCACCTTCATGGCACTTCTGGTGATTTTAGCTCCTAAAGCTTCTCTCTTGGGCTGGCTTTGTTCCCTCATTGCTGGTTTCCTTAGATGATCCACGTTCCTGGCTTTTCCAAACTTCTGAGTTCTCCATTGCACTTTTGGCTTCACACTCACAGCTTTACACGTTACCCTCTCAGGGGCACACTGCCTGGCCTCCCAGGCCTTCTGAAATCAAGGTAGAAGCCTTTTTAATCTCAGAACACTTGTACCACGTGGATAATGCCAAGGTCTGCTGCCAGCTGGAGCAGTAGCCAGGCTCTTCTCTCTCTTGGCTGTAGGGGTCAAGCGCCTGGATCGCTGGGCACCCTGAACCTGATTCTGAGGAACAGATTCTCTATGCTGTCTTCATTCTGAAACCTGGTGCGGCCGCTGCCACCATTCTGAAACATGATGCTCTGAGGCTTTCTTCTCCAAGCAAAGTCTTTCACTTTTGCAGTTTTGAGGCTGCAAAGTGTGGGGACCAGCTGCTTCTTCCTGTGATGCCCACAGGCCATCTTTTTTATTCTGTTCCTTCTCAGCAATGGAGATCTTAGCCCTTTCTTTACAGTCCACAGCTTTACTGGAGCTTCCTTTCTGGCCAAACTCATGTTTTAAATTATCCTGCTGGGCTCTTTGCTTTTGATTTCCAACATAAATCTGGCTAAAAGCCCCCAACAATAGCCAGGCCACCGCTTCAACATTCCGCTGCCTTGAGATTTCTTCTGCCAGATTAAAGTCCATCACCCTTAATCTCAGTCTCAGGCAAAGTCTCTGGGCATCGGCAGAATGCAAACAAACTTTCCACCAAGCTGTAACACACATCTTGTGGAGTCCAACAACCAATGCTGTCCTCCTTCCCAATAGAAGCCTCCCAAGCCTGGTCTTTACCAGGCTTTTTATCGACCTTCTGGTCTTCTGAGCTCTGACCATAATCTCTCATACAGAACAGCCTAAGCTGTTCCAGGGCTACTCTTTCAGGTGACATCTGAATCTTTACAAACCCTTCCCACAAGCCATTTCCAAAGGCCCATGGTCAGGTTTAGTCACAGCAACGACCCCACTCCTGGTACCAAATTCTGTCTTGGTTACTTCTCACTCGTTGCTGAGACAAAATACCTAACGTCCAAAACTAGGGAAAGAAAGGTTTATTTGGCTTACAGTTTTTGGAGGTTTTAGTCCATAATCATTTGGCTCCAAGGCAGGGTGGCATGGCACAGGGACAATGCTTCAAGACAGCAGCAAGCAAAGGCAGCCAGAGCCAAAGGGGGCAAGAGCAAGCTTCTTCTCCTTCCTTATATTGTACACAGGCCACCCCCTCCCTCCAGGGTGGGTGAAGCTTCACAAATATCCTTGCCTCCCTTTGCACAGGATGAGGATATTTACAAAGTAAGAATCCTGGCTCCCTGCTAAGTCTCTCAGTTAAACTTCTGACCTTCTCAGACTGACACAAGGAACAGGTACCTGCCTGTGCTCTACACCTCAGGATGTAGAGCTGCTGAGTTACTTAATTAAGCTTCTAGACTTCTCAAGTTGACACAGTGTATAAACTATAACAACCCCCAATCTTATCTCGACTAAAAACCTTGCTTCTGGTTAATGTTCTAATCCATTTACCTAATTATTGAATTAGTGTTGTGATTGGAGTGGGTCTGGCTGAGCTATAGTCAAAGTGTCTGCAGCATTGTATTCTCTTGGAGACTTTAGGGGAAATTCATTTTGTTGCCCTTTCCAGCTTCTACAGGCTACCCAGGCTCCTTGGTTCGGTCCCATGTCAGCAGTAGGTGGGTCCTTGGGTCACTCTGAGTATGCTCTGTCTATCACAGCTACTGTCTGTCTTACTCATGGCTCCCTCTCCTACACTGTAAGGACCTTTATGATTACACTGGAGCTGCCTGCAGAAGCCAGCATAATATCCCAATTTTAAGGTCAGACGATTACCATAATCCTATCTGCTATGTTTGTTCCCCCTTGTGATGAAACATAACATTTTCAGAGACCTGGGAAGAGATGTGCATCTTTGAGGGACCAATATCCCACCTACCACAAGTAATAAAACTGTTCTGCGTGGTAACACCTTAATGGTGGACATGTGATAAAGTGCTTTTGTCAAAACCCATAGAGCTATACAGTGACAGAATAATGGCCTGTTCAAAGATACCCACACTTTAACCCCTGGAAACTGGAAGGCAGGTTACCTAAGGTGGGCAGAGGTGGGGAGAGAGCATCCTGGAGTTCCCAGGTGGGCATGGTCTAATCACTTGAGTCCTTGGAAGCAGAGACCTTTCCCAGCTACTCAGGAGTTTCAGACAGGAATATTGCAAGTCGGGAGCCAGAAATGAATGGACAAATGTGTTTTAAGCTACTGAGTTTGGGATCATTTGTTATGGCACCATTAGGTAATTAATATACAGCATAAGGAATGAAGCTTAATGCATGCAAATTTTTAAAAATTATTGCCACAGTTAATTCCTGGATGAAATGCAAACTATAATAAAAGAATCTGATTTTACTGCACACTTTACTATGAAAAGTTCTTATTATGTAAATGAAAGTATTTACTGTGAAATAACCTCACTGAGGGGGTGGGGAAACAAGGTACTAACCTTAGAAATTCTGGAAACAAGTGGAGTTGGTAAGACAATGTACACTAGTTGGGAAGTTGTTCCTTGGTAAGGAACAGTTAGCAATCCTGAGGCCACTGTTTGTGTGTCCTGGGTCTGAGCGATTAAGTGGATGGCAGCCAGGCTTCTCAATGTTGAGTAGGAAGTACAGACAAGCAAGGGGAGGTGACTAGAAATTAACC
Source organism: Dasyprocta punctata (assembly GCA_004363535.1). NCBI lineage: Eukaryota > Metazoa > Chordata > Mammalia > Rodentia > Dasyproctidae > Dasyprocta > Dasyprocta punctata. The sequence goes on along the minus strand of RJWM01044603.1, from coordinate 7,635 downwards.
ATGTGGTGATGGTTTAGAGTTGGAGATACAGTAATGATTCATGTTTATCACAACATTAATACAAATGGATACGTAGAGGACATATTTTTGGATGTGTGGCTATACATGAATTCGTATACACACAGCTATTTCTTTTCTCTATGGGCTGCAGGCTTAGAAGATCCTCTTAGTAGTGGTGAGCACTTCTAGTACCCAGATCTTGGTTTCCAGCACCATTCTACAGTAAAAGGGCCCCAAGGGCCAGGTTAAGAATGAGCTCGAAGGGCCGGGGATTTAGCGGAGCGGCACAAGCGTCTGCCTGGGAAGTGCAAGGTCATGAGCTCAATCCCCGGTACCAAAAAAACGAAAGAAAAAGTTAACTTATTGGGCTGGGGATTTAGCTCAGTGGTGTAAGCACCTGCCTGGCAGGAACAAGGTTGTGAGTTTGATCCCTGCTACCGAAAAAAAAGAATGAGCCTAAAGCATGTTGTACTGATAGGAAGTAAATGCTTCTAAAGAACCACAATGAGTGCCTGTCAAAGGGACACAGAGTTAAGGTAGTTTTGTATTATAACCCAGAGTATAAGGTAAATGCCTATGAATCCATATTGACATGAATAAATGAAGAAACAGTTGGGGCAAGTAGACAAATCTCTCCAGCAGAATTCCAGATTATTTACGTAGCTACTTATCTTTAAGGTAGCAGAGCATAACCCCACTTCTTGTCATAGATGGTTGTAAAGTGACTTCCTTCCAGACAGTACAGTATGGAGAGGGGAGAGTAATGTGACAGACACTGCCTCAGCCAAGGGATCAAGGTCAGCGTCATGAGTGATGAGTCACCTTGCATGTGTATGAACTGACTGAAAGGGGCTAGCAGAACCATTCCTTTCATAGACTATGAGGAGAAGGGACTTAACTTTTTCATTTCAGCATATCTGCACTTAAATTTTGTACAGCGAGAATACATTCAGATTGTTACCTACTTGATGGTTCACCTCTGATCCTGCTGATCGCTTGTGTCTGCTTTCACATGTGCCGTGTGCCAGTTAACATAAGATAACATGCTGCCTAGCATGCTGTGGCCACGGTTGGTGAAGCCAAGCCATTCATTTTGTTGGCACTTATTTGCTGGGACAGTGTTTCCCTGCAGTAAAGGTTCCTAGAACCTTGAAAACTGTCTTACTTTTCCCTTGTTGCTAAGACAAAATACCTGACGCCCAAAATTAGGGAAGGAAAGGTTTCTTACAGTTCTCAGGGAGTTTCAGTCCATACTTAGTGGCTCCAAGGCAGCATGGTGGGGCAGCCATTCATGGTGGCCGCCAAACAGCAAAGTGAACCTGCGACGGAGAGAGTGAAATCAAGAGAGAGACAGAGACGCGCGTTCATCCAACCCTTACTCTGTATGTCAGCTCCACCCCTGGGCGGGTGCAGCATTCATACCACCAGTCCCAGTGCTAGACAACAAACCAGTCAGGAATGCCAGACTCAGCCCCATTCAAATTACACAAGTCCTTGGTGGTGGTGGTGGCAGGGGGCAGACGACACAGGATCCAACCAACACAAAAACATTCCCTGGGCAGCCGGTCTCAAGGTGCAAGTAGTATGTGTGGCTTCACCTGAATGTTAACCTAGGACCGTGTCTCTGTCCAGAGCACCGGTGGACCCCTGTACATCTCTTCCATTTGCAGTTCCTGAGTTGTATCCTTTGTAATAAACCAGTAAGTGTAGTGTGTTCCTGACAGTGTAGTGGTTTCCTACAAATGACTCATTTAACCTTTCCTGAGTTCTGAGTTGTGGCAGATTATGGAACCTTAGATGGTTGGCATCCCCTCCATCCCCAGTTAGAGCCAGGAGGTCTGGAAAGGCAGGAAGGAGTGCAGAAGGCCCAGGACCGGGGCTGTGGTCCGAAGGTGGGGCAGTCTTGTGAGACACTGAGTTCCTTAACTTCTGGGATAGTGTTAGATAAGAGATACAGTTCCTGTCTTTTATAAATTCTTTGAAATGTATCAGCACTAGAGCCAGCCTGGGCAATGTGGTAGTGCAGTCCTATAATCCCAGCCTTCTGGGAGGCAGAGGAAAGAGGATACAAGTTTTAAGGCCAGCCTGGGCAATGCAGTTCATTAGTGAGACTGTCTGAAAGTAAAAAAACCAAAAAGAGCTAAGAATGTAGCTCAGTGCAAAGGTCTTGGGTTCAGTCCCCACTACTGAAAAAAAGAAATCTATTGTTGTTTAAACATTTTCTAGTGCACTCAAGTTTCCTACACTTTTAGTGGTACTATAATAATAGAATACATGCTTATTTATTTTTGAGACAGGATCTTTCTATGTAGTCCAGGCTGACCTTGAACTCATGTTAATCTTCCAGCCTCAACCTCCCAGGAGCTAGGATTACAGGCATGCACCATCATGCCCAGCAATGTGTTCTTTATCTATGTATATTACAAATTGAACTGAAGCTAAGTTTTACACAAATACAAACTACAGTGGTATCTTGGTTCATGAACTCATTTCTCGCCACAATTCTTGTCACAAACTGAACTAGACAAGAACCAAATCGAATTTCCCTATAAGGTCAGCATTGACCCTAGCCATTGAATTTGAATTGGTTCTTGTTCAACTTAGTTTGTGACCAGAATTGTGGAAAAAATCAAGTTTGTGAACCAAGGTACCATTCTATTGTTGAATATATTTTGCTTTCCAATAATACTTTTCCTGATAGACTTTGAGTTTTTTTGGTCTTGCTGTGTAATTCAAGCTGGCCTTGAACTGGCAATCCTCCTGCCTCAGCCTCCTGAATGGTGGGATTAGTCATGTGCCACCACACTCAGTCCGACTGACTTTGTTAGCACTTTATCTTTTGCTTGCTGGCATGGAGCAGAAGTTTGGTGCACTGAGGCTAGCCATTGTTGATGGCCATACAGATAGGTTTTAAAGTTTTTTAAGTATACTTTTCTGTTGGCCACAACTAAAGTATTGTGATGTATAATGTCTGTACTATAAAACCATCTCTAGTCATATTTTTAAAAATTAGTATATGATTGCAGTACATGATTACATTCTTTATGGAGAGTTGGTACATGTACAAACACATCTTAATTTTTTTGATTCCTTCTCCCCTTCCCTCCCCTCCCTCTCCCTTCTCTCCATCTTTGTCTCCTTCCCATTTGCAAAAGATCTGTCTCCCTATTTCCCATTATTTCTTATTGTGCTCTTTAAATGATTTATCAGCTTTTTATTTTACAGGGAATAAAACAAAACAATAAAACAAAACAATGAGAACAAAATTGGCAAAAAGAAGACAGTAGGAAATCCCCCATAGTTACTATATTGCATATTGTTATCCTCTAAATAGATGCTCAGACTACTGGCTTTAGGTCTGCAAAGTCAATCAAATAATACAAACATTAAGTTCTTTCTTTACTTCAGTTGCTGTCATCTCACCCTGCATTCTTCCCAGTCAGTCAGTTGCCTGGAGGGGGGTGGGCGGGTCATAATCTTCTTTCCCTGCCTACGTGCCAGCTGATCCACAGGGAGGGCCCTGCTTCCTAGTTCTCTCTGAGGCAGCTGACTGCTGCTGATGCACGGGAGGGTGCTGCTGTCTTTAAATGATTTATACTTTGGGTTTCTCATACAAGAGAAATCAAGTAATATTTCACCTTGTGTGTCTGATTTACTTCACTTAACATTATGGTCTCAAGGGTCATCCACTTTGCTATAAATGACTCACTTAACCTTCTTTAACCTTCTTTATGGCAATGTAATAAATACTCCATCACTTATAAATACCACGTTCTCTTTATACATTTATCTGTTGATGGACACATTAGGTTTTCTCAAAATTGTGCTGTTATCTGGGTGTGATGGTGTGTACCTGTAATTCCAGCACTCAGGAGGCTGAGGCAGGAGGCGCTCCACAAGTTGAAGACCAGCCTAAACTACGTAGCAAGGCCAGCCTACACTATAAAGTGAGACTCCAAAAAACAAAAACAAAAACAAAAAAAAGGTTGTGCTGTTGTAAACTTGGGTATGCATGTATCTCTGTAATATGTTTTTAAGTTTTTCAGGAACATACTTAGAAGAATAGCTAGGTCTAATGGAATTTGTATTTTCAGTTCTTTGAGAGATCTCCATACCAATTTCCATAGTGGTTGTGCTGCTTTACCTTCCTACCGGCAAATAAGGGTTCCCTTGTTGCTGTAGCCTTGCCAGCATTTATTATTTGATTTCTTGATGATGGCCATTCTTTCTGGGGTAATAGGGAATCTCAGTGTTGTCTTAATTCTCATTTCGCTAATGGCCAGAGTTGTTGAACTTTTTTTATGTACTTCTAATATCTATTCATTTTAATTGCCTATCTTCTGATTGGGTGTTTTATTGGGGGTGGAGAGTCTTAATTATTTTAAGTTTTTACATATTCTAGATATTAATCTTCTGTCCAAAGAATAGTTGGCAAAAACTTCCCACTTTGTAGGATGTTTCTTCACTCTATTGGTTGTTTCTTTTGTTGTGCAAAAGCTGTTTAATTTTATATGATCTCATTTTTATTGATTTGTGATGTTACATCTTATGCAGTTGGGGTTCTGTTCAGAAACTCCTTGCATGGGTTTTACCTATTTTATCTTACAACAGATTGTTTCTGTGTTGACACTTAGATCTTTGATCCATTTTAATTTTACATGGTGAGAGATACAGATCTAGATTCAAATCTTCTGATTGTGCATAGCCAGTTTTCCCAGCACCATTTAAGAGGCCATCTTTCCTCCGAAATATGTATCTGACCCCTTTGTCAAAGATCAGATGGACGAGTGGGCCTGGGGTTGTTTCTGCATCCTCTATGCTGTTCCGTTGATCCACATATCTGTTTTTGTGCCAGTACTATGCTGTTTTTATCACTGTAGCTTTGTAATGTAATTTGAAATCCAGGATTGTGATCTGTCCTGCTTTGCTCCTGTTGCCCAGGATTTCTTTTGGTATTCTGAGCTTCTTTTGGTTCCATATGAATTTCAGGATTGTTTTTTCTAGTTTTGTGAGGAATCCTGTTGCTATTTTGCTCAGGATTACATTATATCTATATATTGTTTTGGAAGTATAGCCATTTTGACAATATTCTTTCTGGCTCTCTAGGAAGAGGGAATGTCTTTCCATTTTCTTTTTCTTTCTTTCTTTTCTTTTTTTTTTTTTTTTTTTTTTTTTTTTTTTTTTTTTTTTTTTTTTTTTTTTTTTTTTTTTTTTTTTTTTTTTTTTTTTTTTTTTTTTTTTTTTTTTTTTTTTTTTTTTTTTTTTTTTTTTTTGAGACAGAGTCTTGCTATATAGCCCAGGCTGGCCTTGAACTTGTGGTGGTCCTCCTGCCTCAGCCTCCTGGATGCTGGGATTACAGGCCTGTGCCACCATGCCTGGCTTTCTTTTCATTTTCTGATGTCCTCTTCCATCGCCTTATTCAAAGTACTGTAGTTTCTATTATAGAGATCTTTCACTTTCTTTGTTAGGTTAATTCTTGATTATTTAATTTTTCTTGAAACTATTATGAATGATACCGTTTTCCTAATTTCTTTCTCCTATGGCTTCCAGTCACATTTAAAACATCCCCTGTGGACTAGGAATATAGCTCAGTGGTAGAGCACTTGCCTAGCAAGCACATGGTCCATCGTTCCAGCATTCCATCCCCAGCACTACGATGTTAAAGATAAAAGAAAAAATGTTTTTAAAAAGTAACCTACCAGGAAATATAGGTCTAATCCATTTTTTTTTGTCTTGTTATTGGGATGTGACCCTCTAAAATACAGCCTCAACCTGTCTTTTTAGTACCTTCTGCCTTTCTCATAGAAGTTATCCACACTTGCCAAATGGGCTCTTTCATTCTGAAACCCCAATCATTTCTCCTTCCTCTTGTCTAACAGTTACAGTCATACCAATCTGATAGCTCAGTGCTTAACTTCAGAGTTATTCTAAGACTAGATTTTATGCATTCCTTTTAATTTGTATGCATTCTTTTCTTAACAAACTCTAATGTTATCTTAAACTTTTTGATAATAAACTACGGCTCTCTCTGCCAGGCATGGTGGTGAATACCTATAATCTCGGCACCCAGGAGGCTGAGGCAGGAGCATCACCATGACTTTGGGGCCAGCTTTAGTGGTCTATATAGTGAGTTCAAGCCCAGCCTGAACTACATAGCGAGACCTTGTCTCAAGAAAACAAAAGTAAAATAAATAAACTACAGCTCTCTCAATGCAATACTTCTTGTTTTGTTGAATGTGCAAATACTTATACATCATGCAGTCTGCTTTTTCTCCTAGATATCAATGATGTTGAACGGCTGAAACCTGGCTACCTAGAAGCTACTGTGGACTGGTTTAGAAGGTACAAGGTTCCTGATGGAAAACCAGAAAATGAGTTTGCCTTCAATGCAGAGTTTAAAGATAAGGTAATGTGTCATTCAAAACTGTAGCTTTAGGCCTAATTGTGTGAAGCTTATAATTAAACCATATTGTTTTTGTTTAAAGATTGATAAAACAAAAGTTTAAAGATATAAGACAGTAGACAGTCTTGGTGTTTATTAAAATGTTCTCTTCCATTTTTGATAAGAAGAAGTGATTGAAAGAAACAGAGTAGCTGGGTGTGGTGCACACAGCTGTGATGCCAATACTCTGCAAGACTGAGGCAGGACAATCAAGAGTTCAAGCTCAGTCTGGGCAATTTAGCCAACCGTATTAGTTACTTTCCTTATTGCTGAGACAAAATACTCAACACCCAAAGCTGAAAGGGAAAGGTTTGTTTAGCTCACAGCTTGTAGAGGTTTCAGTCCATAATCAGCTGGCTCCAAGACAGGGTGGCACACGGCAGGCGGCATACATTTATGGCGGCAGAAGACAGCAAAAGCGACAGGTGAGGAAAGGGAGGGGACAAGCCTCTTTCTGTCCCTTACATTGTATGCAGGCTGCCTGCTGTAGGGCGGGTGTTTCACTCACCCTTTTTTCTTTTTTTCTTTTTTTAAACAAAAGGAAAGTAAGAAACCAAAACAAAACAGTTTCACAACCAGCCAATAAGAGAGTAACAATCATCAGTACATTGCATATTATTATATTCCCAGAAATTATTTAGGATAAAAAACATAGACATGAAACATTATCCAACAAATTACTAGCATAAAACTTTTGCCTCAATGAATCGAGAGAAACCTGCTATATGACTATCTTTTTCACTCACCCTTAATCCCAGCATTAGACCATGAATCAATCACAAATTTAGATTCAGCTATCTCTGAGAAAAGCCTCATCTGAATGAGACTTTTGGGGAACATCTAGACACAAACTATAACAACAACTTAGTGGGGCCCTGTCTGAAAAAACAAAGAGCTGGATCTGCAACTGAGTGTAAAAGCCCTGGGTTCAATCACCGGTACTGCCAATAGAAGAGAGAGGGAGATAACAGGCTTCAGGGAATTGTTAAGGATACTTTTTGTCATTTTAATACGTATCTCTTCAAATTATAGGACTTTGCAGTTGATATCATTAAAAGCACTCATGACTATTGGAAAGCATTAGTAACTAAGAAAACGGATGGGAAAGGAATCAGTTGGTAAGTGTTACCTCTTTGTAAGTTTAAATTAAGCAGACCAACTTGCTCTAGAGTTTTTAGTCACCCTAAGACACT
>RJWM01044602.1:0-13201 GCA_004363535.1 Dasyprocta punctata | reverse complement strand
AGGATAGCCGAGGGCCTGGATCCCACAGCAATGTCATGTAAGAGTCCTGCTAGAGACCCAAAACACATGACAATGCCTCCCATAGTACCAACTGGGAATCTAAGAGCCCACAATAAGGGCTCACGCCAGACTATTTACGGTTCTGTGCTGGGAAGGCCACAGGTCAGCGGTGGAGCTAGAAAGTCTATGCCAGCAGGGTGAAGGAGCCGTGCAGTGGGTTGAGGGTTCCAAGAAGTCATGCTCAAAAGAAGAAGTGGGGCTGCCCTGAAGAGCACCACAGCCATCCCCAACGGCGACGAGGTCCCGCGCTCCTCCGACAATGGAGAACAGTTGAGCACAGGTCAGGAAGCCCAGCGTGACCAGCTTCTCCAGCACACAACCTCCCCTCTGGAGCCAGGAAGCGATGCACAATATGAGGAGCAGAGCTCCCGCAACATGAACCACAGCCACTCTCACCGATGAGGTCCTGAGCTCCTCCGACGATAATGGCCGATTCCACATTGGAGAAGCCAGCGTGACAAGCACCTCCAGGAGAACCAGCGGCTCCAAAAGCAACTCTTGGAAGAACCCATAATGCGTCGCTCTTCTTCTTCACGTCCCTATTTATGCTGGCAACTTTCTTCAGGTGGAGCATCTTTAACTCAACACCAGCTGAATTAATTCAACTGGTGCTAAGTTGACCACCAGTTTGTAATCCATAACACCTTGTCTACATTCACTGTCTAACAAAAGATTATCAGGGATGGCAGTTAATTGGGAGCAATATGAGGAGACTGAGGATCCCAAATAAGTCACAAGCCTGGGAAGGGAGCCACTGAGATGATTGCTGAGTGCTGGCTAGTGGCTGGTTTGAAGTGTTCTGGAGGTAATTGTATTTTAGGGACTAAGAGTCCAGAAGTTTCTTCCTATTCTTTGCAGTTTTTCCATAGTTTCCTAAACCTCATATCTTGGTGAACAGCCTCAACTGAATCTATGTACTGCTGAGTAGTAAGTGAGTTTTACCATGTTCAGTCTAGGTCAGTGTTTCCTAAAGTGGGGTTTGTACAACTCACATCTGTACCATCTTGGGGCTCTTTCAGGAATACAGCCTCAGATTCAATCTAGACTTCCAGATCCACACAGTCATGTCCACAAGCTATGCAATCTCTCAGTTCCCCAACATGGATCTTTATTAAAAGGGTGACGTTTAAATGACAATAAGCAAATGGCAAAAGGAAAATAATTCAGAGCAAACATTTTAATTAATTAATTAATTAATTTTTGGTATCAGGGATCAAACTCACAACCTTGTACCTGCCAAGCAGGCGCTTAAGCCACTAAGCTAAATCTCCAGCCCTATTTTTTGAGACAGGGTCTCACTAGGCACTTCAGGCTGGCCTTGAACTCACTTTGTAGCCCAAGCTCGTCTTGAGCTCACAGTGATCCTCCTCCTTCAACCTCCCAAGTGCTGGGATTATAGGCATGCGCCACAATGCCTGACTCAGAGCAAACATTTTAAAGGAACAAATGCCCAAGATGCATAGCTGTATCTTTCTTGTGAAGCAATAGCTTTCTTTCCATTATTTTCCCCTAACGATAATCATACATATATTTATATGTTATATTTTATATATATCAGTTTATGTTTTTATAAATTGGTTATCAGAAACTAAGCTTGTGGTTTTTCTAAAAATCTACATTTGTGCATAATGATTAAACATTCCCAGGCTAGACTGAAAATAACTTAGCTCACCATGTATCATTCAGAACCATGCTGAACTGGGAGTAACTGGAGGCAGTGGTATATGTTCAGCCTTTCTTGGTGTAAGAACTGTGGCTCTTTGAAGTGGTTCTGTTTCTTACCTCCTCTTCAGAAGGAGTGCCTTAGGTTTCTCTTTCTAGTGCTCCTAAGCAGTTTCAGACTCAGCATCTTCACTGCTTCAGCTCCATTCTTTTTTTTGGGGGGGGTACTGGGGATCGAACTCACAACCTTGTGCCTGCCAGGTAGGTGCTTATGCCACTGAGCTAAATCCCTGGCCCTCAGCTCCATTCTTGAAGGCCATAGAATTTTGCATAGTGTGGGAGATATAAACTCTGGGTTCTCTAGAGTTTCTTTGACAGTTTATTCTTGTACTTTCACATTGCCTTCCCCCAACATTCATCAAGAAAAGTAATCTACTTTCCTTTATTTAACCTAGAAAAAGGAAATAGTTACACAAGGAAGTGGCAAGAAGATCCTTATTGGCTCCTTGAAGAGATCAAAGTTGGAATTTTGGTTGCACTACTTACCAGCTGTGTGACCTTTGGCAGGTCACAGAAACTCCTTAGAAATTAGTCTTCTCCGCTGTAAAGGATACCAGAAACCTCCAGCTCAGTGCCCTACACGCAGCCCATATTCAGTAAACACTGCGCCTCTGTTCCCTGACTCTTGCTCTCCTTTCCCACATTTGCTCTGGTATCCTTTCTCAGTTCTGCTCAGCATTTCCATCTCTCGCCTCGCTTCCTACAATGAACAACACCATCCTCAGTGTGTTTCTATGACCCAACTTACAAGTGTGTTATGTCTAGTAGAGCAGTTGTCAGAATTAAGCTTATGGCTTTTCTAAAAATCTGCATTTATGCATAATGGTTAAACATTCCCAGGCTAGACCTAAAATAATGTAGCTCACCACATATCATACATTTGCAAAGAAGAAAAAGGAGAGAATGACATTATTTCAATAGTAAGCATAGCAAAAATTACAGCAAAAAGGAGCCCTATTTTATTTTTTTCTGAAAAGCTGCTCATGATCAAAAGGAGGTTAAATTAAATTAGAAGATGAGGAGGCTGGGGGTGGAAGCATTAATAGAGGCTCTGATGTTGAGTTCAGTGTGCTTTTAAGGGCTTTAGTGTTGCTGGTTTGGGTTCTTTATTAGCTCTAATTTACTTCAGAATACATGGTGCTCCCTGTCTCTTGATGCAGGTGTAAATCCCTGGCACCAATTTTGCAGTTATTAGCCATGATTAGGATTATTTTTGGCTCTAAAATAGAACAAAGCAGGGAGGAGAAAGTCAAAGGAAAGCAAAGGAAATTTTTGTCCTGAAGTAGTTTGGAAAGAATTAGAAGTAAAGAAGGGAGGGAAATAGGTCTCAGACACATATGAGTGCTGTGTAAACAGTTTATAGTGGACCGTGGTGTTGAGGAGGGATATGGAGGTAGAGTTTCTTCCTCTGAAGAAGAAACATTGGAGTAGAAAAAGAGAAACCAAGGCAAGTGGGAGAGTGAGTGCTCCTGAGTTTTAGTGGCAGAGTACAGTAACCTTGGGGTAGGTCAGAGATGGGGTTCTTGCAGCCAAGTTAAGTTTGACTGTTTATTTCCCCATTGGCTATTAGTGTCCCAAGAATGCCTGCTAGATATGTCTGTATAGTGACTCTATCCTTGTACAGTAGGCAAAAGCAATCTGATGAAAATTATTATGCAAGATAAAATTATCCTAAGGGAGTTAAATATAAGTGTGGCTGCTGGTCAGAAGTCAAAACTGTAAGGCAGCAAATATTTGAGGGCTTAACAGAGGATTTTTTGGGCAATGTATTGGGTATCCATTGATGTAAAACAAATAATTCTAAAACTTAATGTCTTTGAACAATGCACATTTATTATAGTGTGTGGATCACAGTGTTTGTGAGTCAGGAATCCAGACACAACTTGCTGATCTCTTAATTCATGGTCTGTTGTGAGACTGTGGTTGCGGTATCATCCAGTACTGGAATCTCACTGAAGACTTGACTAGAGATGGACCTACTTTTAAACTGGCTAATATGGTTGTTGGCAGTGTACCAGGGGTTTGTGAATTAAGTACCTTTGTTCCTTGCTTTGAAGGCCTCTGTAACATTGCAGCTTAATTCATTAAGGCTAATAAGAGACAGAGAGAGAAAGTGAGGTGAAAGTCACAGTGTCATGTGACCTAATCACAGAAGTGGTAGCTTATCACCTTTGCCAAGTGTCATAGTGAAAAAGCAGGTCACTAGGCCAGTGTGCACTGCAGGAGAGAGGGTCACTGAGGGCGCACTCTGGGTCTCCTTGCCACAGTCAGACAGTCAGACAGAACTCAGGTAAGGACTGAGGGGATCAAGGGGCCTGGTGGCCCATGCTGTACTTTCTGGTTCTCCCATCTTGCCGTTAACTGCCAGCCCTGAAGGATGTGCTTTCTGCTTGTTGTCCTCATGCTACGTGTTTGTTCTGACCAACATAGCATCTGCACAGCTGCTCTTTCTCATTAAAGATCTTCATCCTGGATATAAAACACACAAAAAAGAAAAAGTGATGGGGAAGAAGAGCAGAATTCAAACTGTTAAGTATTTGTATAGAAAGAGTGTTATGCGCTGAATTGCGATCTCCCCAAATTCCTATGGTGAGGTCCTAACCTCTAGTACTTCAGAACATAACTGTATTTAGAGATAAGGCCCCTCAAGAGGTGATTAAGTAAACATGAGGCCCTTTAGGGTGAGTCCTAATCTTATTTGATTTATGGCATTATGAAAAGAGGTGAGCAGGGCTTCGGGAGAGATGTTTTGAACTCATGCACAGAGGATTACCACTCGAGGAGGCAGATGAAGGAAGCCATCTGCAAGCCAGGGGAGGCCTCAGAGGAAACCAACCTCAGGTGCACCTTGGTCATGGACTTCTAGCCTGCAGAGCTCTGAGAAAATAAATTTTGGTTGTTTACGGCACTCAGTCTGTGGTATTTCATTATAGTAGTCCCTGCTAACTGTTGCACAGAGTACCTTTATTTTATTTTATTTTATTTTATTTTTATTGTTTATTTTCTTGGTACCGGAAAGTGAACTCATGACCTTGCACTTGCCAGACAGGTGCTATGCCACTGAGCTGTATCTCTGGTACAGTGCCTTTATTTTAAAATGTTCATTAGCTTTATATACATTTAATAAATGCCTTTGTTCCAAGAACTGTGATGGGGAAGAGCTAGGGGTTTGAAATATGGACCCACTGCTCCAGGATCTTACCACCTTATAGGCCAAGACGGGTTCGAACAAATCCGAAGGTAGTGATGAAAGCCCCCATCCCCACATGTATGTGCTATGGACTCAGAGCAAGTGGCAGTGACGTACTGAGGGAACAGTGGAGGATGGTGAGCTGCTTCTTAGGGATGGGATGGAATTCTCAGGGGCAATAGGCAGCAAGGCGCGTAGAGCCTGGAAAGAGCACAGAGTGCACACTTGGGCTGTAGTCAGATGGGGCTGAATTTTATCCCAGCTTCACTCGCTGGCAGCTCTTTGACCTTGATCAAGTCAACCTCTCTGTGCCTTCATGTCACTTCATCTTTAGAGTGAAGTTACTTACAATATAAATACAATAACATAAATTTATTGTGAGGATTGGATGAGTTAATATAGGTGAAAAACTTAGAGGAATGTAAGTACTATATAATTATTAGGTATTATAATGGCTTCTAAAATCCAAGTCTTATAATGTCATTTCTCGAAATTAAATTCCTCAGTGACCCTATAGTGATTCTGTGAAATAAGTTCCAAATTCCTTAGCATAGCCCTGCCTGGCTCTCCAGTCTCTTCTGTGTTCCAGCACAGTAAAAGGACAACAGTGCCTGCCTATACTATTTCCCATCCAGCTGCCTCTTTTTTGTTGTTGTTTGTTTGTTTTTGTTTTGTTTCATTTTGTTTTGAGACAGAGTCTTGCTATGTAGTTCAGGCTGGCTTTGAACGCACACTGATCCTCTTGCCTCCCTCCTGAATGGAGTGCTGGGATTGCAGGCATGTGCCACCCTGCCTGACCCCCCTCCCCACTTCTGTGGAAAATCTGGATATTCATAATGTTACAGGTCCTTCTGAAGCCTTCCCAGACCTCCTACCTCTATTCTGTAGCCATCTCATTTGGTTTTCAGTGCACTTCCACTTATATTCCAGTTCTTTTATTTGGTTGCCACAATAGACCAGAGAGATCTTTAAGACTATGAACTTTTGTACACGCCCCCCCCCAACAAATTTGTGTCTTTAGCATCCGACACATACTAGGCATGGCTGTTGAATGAAGGAATAGATGCGTAGTGATCTCTGTATAATACTAGTGTGTCTGAGATGTACATCTGAGTGGGAATGAGGCAGAAAAGCAGAAGTTTGAAGGGGTAGATTTGTATGAGTGCATTTAAATGAGAAGGAGGAGCTAGCTGAGTGTGGCTAGCAACCATCTTTATTTTCCCATTTATAGAGTTTTGGAAGATGCTTCAGTATGCTACCAAACTTGACTCATGCTGAGACCAAAGCTCGTCCTACTTATCCTGCTTACTTTAGGCTCCTTGCATATCTTTTCCTTCCTTGTTGAAAAAGAGACCCACTTGGGCTTCATTTCTTCCCTGCCACCTCTGTATTTCTCGTAAAACCCCTATTAAAGTTCCTCATTGTGGAGCTCTGTGCCACATCCTTTTTACTGTGATCCACCCAGTTCTGGCTGGTGTCGAGTGACTAGCAGCCATTATAATACCTCATAATTACTTAGTGGTTTTATTCCTCCAGTATTTGTTCCTTCCTGTTCCTCCAGTCAGCCTTGCCTCCACACCTGGGGCATAGACAGCACTGACTGCCCTCTGTCTTGCTCTGGGGAGCTACCTTATAAACCCACACAGCAAGGCAGAGAGGGAGAAAAGAGGATCTGCAGAAGACCAGGGCCAGGAGAACCCAAGGGCCAAGTCTGAGCACCCTGGTCAGCAAGTGCCCCTTCTCTGTGCCCAGCTACCCCTTTACCATGTTGCTGTCAGTCCACTGGTGCACTTGCTGTCACCTGGTGTATAAACAGATTCAGTGCAGCAGGTAGATGCTGGTTGCCAGGCGATGGAGGCTGACCTATGGTATCTGCCCCTGAGCCCTGGGAATTGCTCTCTGAATCAGGTTAGGAATGGCAGAGACAGAATCTTTCCTCGTTGCAATCACTCTTGAGTAGGAACCTGGAACCAAGTTACCTGGCTTAAAGGCCAGCTTGTTTACTATGGCTGCCTCATCAGCAGAAAAAGCAGTGTTCAGTGGAGGATATTCCCAGGACCCTGAGGAAAATTTCCTGAAGAGGAGATTAGGACTTCTTTGAGCAACAGCAATAGAAGTACAGCCCTTATGGGTATTTTGCACTCCTGGTCACTTGAAGACATTTGCCACAGTAAAGTAAGTGGCTTCTGGAGGCAGACTTCCTGGGTCGAATTTTGGTACTTGCTGTGGTTTGAATGTGTCCCTGAAAAGCTTATGTCTTGGAAACTTAATCTCCAAATTCATATGCTAATGACATTTGGAGGTGGGACCTTCGGGAAGCTCAGTACTAGGGTTAGATGTCATCTTGGAGATGGTCCCCATGATGATATTACGCTTTGTCAGAGGGAGAGACCTGAGCAAGCATGCTTGCTCTGTCTGGTGACGTGACACTGTCTGCCACATTTTGATGTAGCTGAAGGCCTGCATGAAGTGATGGTTTCATGCTTTTGGACTTCCCACCTGGCACTTAAGCCAAATAAATCTGTGTTCGATAAATTACCCAGATTGTGCTGTTTTGTTGTAGCAATGGAAAATGGACTAAGATGGTTCTGTTACTTCCTTTCTCTGTTGCTCAGTGTTCCCAGTTGTTATATGGGGGTAAAAGCAGTAGCACACACCATAGGACTGTAGTAAGGATTGAATAAGTTAATATTTTAAAGATGATTGGATGCATACTTAGCAAGTGAGTAATACTTGTTATTTCAAAGGTCTTCTTATTTGTCTAGGAGACATCTCATTGTCTTCTATGCATCTAGAAGAAGAGACTTTGTCTTATCCGTCACAGAATCTACCCAGTGTCCAAACACAGGCTGTTGCTAGAGGTATCAAGATCTCTGATAACTTCCTGCAGAAACTGTTCCTTCAGCCACAGCTGAGTTTAATAAACTTGTTCCTTTTTCCCAAAAAATAAGAAATCCTCTAACAGTTCCCTTAGAGAATCTCTCAGTGCAACTCAATACATTTCACATTTTGACCATTAAAGTAACTTACTCCTTTGATGTCTGATTTTTCCCTGTGAGGCCTTATCAGTCCTTCAAGCCTGAGTGTATATATTCCTCCTCCATGGGAGTTTTGACAGAGGTGACTGTGGAGAGAGCGTGGGGACACTTATTCTCACAGCAGGAGAGTGGCAGAGAGAGAGACAGAAATGATGCTGAATCACGCTTTCAAGAGTTGACTGCTGATTTATTGTAAAGATTGATCTTGATGATGTGGCTGCATTTTCCACAGCTCATGTTGGTAGGGGTGGGGATATCTTTCTGAAAGACACAGCAATTAGGACCTAGGGTGTGTGGGTCATGTTGTCTTTAAAGAAATTCCTGGGTATTTCTGGGAATGGAGCTGAGGCTCTGTAGCATTCTCTTCTCTCTCCCTTAAAGAAGTAAATACCTTCTACTTGGAGATATCCAGCTAACTCTAATATTAAGGCATACTCTCAAGAACAGAGTGAGAGAAAAACAGGGCTTCCACATCAGGTCTGCTCAATTTGGCATTTATTATTATTATTATTTAATTTGTTACCTAGATGGAGACTTCTGTAGTGTTCAGGCCACCCCCTTGACAGGGGGTACAAGAGGGAAAGTGTGGCAGCTTTGCACTCTGCTCAGTGACAGACATCCCCAAGTCTCTGGTATACAGAGGTGTCTTCACCCAGGCTTCAGCCACCCTGGAAACCTGGTGCTGGAAGCAGAGTAGGGGTGAGCCACAAATAACATAGTAATAAGCCAGTTGTCTCTGAGGATATATATGGCATATGCAAGGCACATGTAGATGGATGGATAGATAAGCTGTAAATAGCTTGGTTGGCCTACCAAGAGTATAAGAAAAAGAGATCAATTTAATCTGTACAATGGGAGAGATTTGTATTGTAAGTGATTACTAGAGAATTACAAGAGTTTTTAAGATTTATTTATTTGGAAGGGGAAGACCTAAATAAATTCGCTGAAGGGTGATGGGATATTGGAACAAAGAAATTTAGAGGAAAATTCTCGATATATACAGTTTTCATCTGTTCCCAATAGCATGGGTAGACTGGGGATTTTCACCCCTGACTACAAATGGAATCTTCTGGGAAAAAATTTTAAAACCACCCAAAATGAAGCAAACATCTGCAAACAGGCAAACAAGCAAACCAACCAACCCATGCATCAGTCCCACTCCTGGACAATTAGTGAGAGTCTCTAGGCTGGGGTCTGAGCATATTTTCATATGCAGCCAGGGTTGACTCACAGCTTTACAACAAATTTCAGTGTACTCAGGATCACCTGGGGGCATTTTTTAAAAATGAAGACTGTTGGGTCTCATTCTAGAGACTGATTTATTAGGTCTGGGATTGGAGGATGAATCTGCATGTTCTGAAGTGCTCCTCAGACTGCGGAGATTCTGTAGTGGTGTTGCTGGGTTGGAGAGTCTAGACATTCTAACTGGCAAGAAAATGGTCATGAGGGGCTAAAGGTGATAGAGGAGGAAAGTTCTATAAGACAAAAGACATTTCTGAAGAGACTTTCTTTCAGAGCAAAAGCTGCTGTAGTTAATATCATTATCCCTCAGCATGGCTGGTTCTGACAGAAATTGGTGTCTGGCACTTGAGTTAGTCACTTAATTACATTTACCTTCAGCTTCTCTTGGACTGTGCCAGCATAGGCAGTGGGTCTTGTAATTGAGAGAGGCAAGTACATTGGACAGTGGGGGATGAGAGAAGCTGGAGCAGGTGTTTCAGAGGGTCGGAGTATGTCCTTTATCACCAGGTGTCAAGAGCTGTGAAATTTCAAGGTCTGGGATTTTACCTGTGCACAAGCTAACAAGTTAGCCTGCCAGTTCTATGGACGCCAACTGAAGATGCAAGACTCCTGGATCAACAACAAAGGATTTAACCACTCATGGCAAGCAGCCAGCATAAGTATCAGCATATTTGTGTTGATTTCCCTTGCCTCCAAGTCCCACAGGGGCAGTACATAAGGGTCCAGGTAGATGCTGCATGTGCAGTGGATTTTTGTCACAACTAAGGAACCCTAAGCTTAGGAAACTCTAATCTATTAAAGGAGCTACTAGCAAATCTACCCAACTTATTTTTCAAGAAGGAGCATTACCTTTGTTATATTTGTCATCAAACAAATCTGCCCTCTGGAGATAATATCTCTGTCTTCCAAGGCTGTTCACTATAGGAGCATCCTTGAAAAGATAATCTGAAACAAAAGCTGTCAGAATCTCTGCTTATAAGAGGTACAGAAACATGAGAGGCCGTGGCAACTTTCTTCGTAACATCTGACTCCTTAACTCTCCCAGAAATGGGAGCTATTTTGGTTTTCTCACTATGTATCACATACATCAAGGAAAACTGAACATACTGGCTAGCCTTGGTGTGGGATGGAGGGGGTTCTGAGGCACTAATCAAGTGCCCATAAATGTTGAAATTTGAAAGTACTGTTATTATAGGTGATGTCAGCTCATGCCCTTTGAGAATGCAGTGGATTCCAGAAATTTTAGAAAAGCAAGATGGAGCCAGAGGTAGCAGTGCTCCTTCCTGTGATGTCCTAATTCTTGATGCTGAAAATGTCAGATAGGGCAAAGTTTTGTAAAAAGGAACATACAAGCAGGAATATGTGTGATAAACTTAAAAAGAGCTTTAAGTTTGCAAAGTACTTTCCCAAATTACCTCATTTTCTGTGTTTCATGCATATGGCACTGAGGAAATATAAGAAATGCAATTGATTAGAACAGGTTGGATTCCATTTATATCAAGAAGCAACTTCTGAGTAAGTTTGGAAGGTGGTAAAGGGCTAGGATGAAGAGGAAGAGGGGAGGGGAGAGCGGAAAGTATTTGAATAATCAAAGCTGTGTGAAAGGTCAGAAGTTGAGATGTACAGGAATTTCAAGTGGTTGACCTTTCTACTTCTCTGAGCCCTTCCTGGGCTTCCGACTTTCTACAAGGAGTCATATTTGTGAATACTGTCATCTCTCCTCAAGACCCTATCTGTCCCCCTTTTCACTCTTGCCAATTCTGCCATTCATCTGTGGGCTGATTACTTGGAGCACAGACCAACTTGAGCCTGAGATTGACCAGATCAACTCTAAAGACTGTGTACACTCTAGCCATGCATTCCATTTTTTCTGTTGCTGACCCCAAGATATAGTGGCATAGAATTACACCTTTTATTTTTATGTTTTATTTTTAATTTTTGGTACCAAGAATTGAACTCAGGACCTTGCCCTTGCTAGGCAGGCACTTATGCTGCTCAGCTATATCCCTGGCCCCAACACCATTTTGTTAGGCTCATGAGTTCGTGGGTCAAGAATTCAGGAAGAAGTTGGGCGTGGTGGCACATACCTGTAATTCCATCACTCTGGGAAGCTGAGGCAGGAGGATAACAAGTTCAAATCTCACATGGGAGACATAGTGAGACCCTGTCTCAAAAAAGGAGAAAGGTTGGTAATGTAACTCAGTGTAAAAACCCTCGGTTTAATTCCTAATAACACAAAAAGAATTCAGAAAGAATATGGTGAGGATGGGCCATATCTACTCTACAATGCCTGGTACCTCAGCAGGGTAGTCTAGATTTTTGCTTTTAAAGGAGGAAAGGTTTAATTGGTTCACAGTTTATAATGGTTTCAGTCCATAATTGACTGCCTCCAAGGCACGGTAACATGGTAGAGGAGCATTGTAGAGCAGAAGATAAGCAGCAGCGACAAGGGACAAGACCATGGCTCTTTGTGTTCCTAGGCTTACCTATATCTTACCCAGGCTACCTGCCCTTAGGCTGGGTAAGAGTCACGCCCTTAATCCTAGCATTGAACCATGAATCAATCCCAGAATCACATTCTTGATCCCAGCAGCACAAATCCTAGGTCTAGCAACCTCAGAAAGCCCCAGCTTTTCTGCACAAGGCTTCTGGAGGACACAAACATAACATTATGCTCCTGGACCCTTGATGACTCATGTGAATCCCTTTATGTCAAAGGCATTTAGTTTAACTCTAAGAGTTGCCAAAGTCCTATCAGTTTCAGCATCATGGAAAAGTCCAAGTCCAAACTCTCCTCTGAGATTTAAGGCACACTGTTAGCTGTGAGCCCCTATAGAAATTAAAAGAAAGTTAAACATTTCCAACATTCAGTGGTTCAAGATAGACATTTTCATTTCAAAAGGTACAAAGAGAGCGACAGAAAGGAATGGGAACAAAACAAGTCCAAAATTCAGCAGGGCAAACTATAATTCCTAAAGTTCCATGTTCAGCATCCCTGGCAATCTGAGGCAAGATATGAACTCCAAAGAGATTGGGTGCCTCTGTCCCCTTGTCCCTATGGTGGTTGTAGCTCCCATGGTTTTTCTCTTGGGCTGGCTCTGCTCCCTCCTTGCAATTTTCCCCAGATGATCCATGTTCCTGGCTTCGCTAAACTTCTGGAATCTCCACTGAACCTTTGGATTCACACTCACAGCTTCATACACTGGCATCCCAGGGGCACACTGTCAGTCCTCCCAGGCCTCCTGAAATCTGGGTGGACACCTTCCTGACCCTACAACTGTTGCATTCTGCATGAACCTAAGACCAGCACCACATGGATGACACCAGGGTCTGCCACCAGCTGGAACAGTAGCTAGGCCTCCTCCTCTCTTAGCCATAAGGGTCAAGTGCCTGGGTTGCTGGGCACTCTAAACCCAATCCTGAGGAACAAATTCTCTAGGCTGCCATGATTCTGGAACATGGTGCTCTGAGTATCTCTTCTCAAAGCAAAGTCTTTCATTTTGCAACTCTGAGGCTGCAAAGCCTGGAGTTCTGCTGGTTCTTGTGATGTTCTCAGGCTATTTTTTCTGTTGTCTTTTCTGAAATGCTTGGCTTTTTCTTGCTAGTCTCTTCAGTGACCAATTTTTCCTCTGTTCCATCTTTGCAGGCTGCAACTTTACTGGAGCTTCCTTTCTGGCCAAACTCAAAACACTTTAGTTCATTCTGCTGGGCTCTTTGTTCTCAATTCTTAATTGGTGTTCTAGTTCTGCCTATAGTGATAACATGGGGGAAAAAACAGAGGGTTTTTCCTACTCTTAACCAAACCACTCAGCACTGTATGAATATGTAGGGCTTTCTCACTACTAACAACCAATCATATCCGTTATTTAAGGAACACTGACTGGGTGCCCTGTAATTCAATTCAGTTCTGACCCTATCTACCTGGGGAGAGTCTCACAAGGCCTCCCCA
>RJWM01044601.1:0-13201 GCA_004363535.1 Dasyprocta punctata | reverse complement strand
GGACATGGTAGGGATGGGGAGGGGAAAAGGGGAGCGGGGAGATGAGAGGAGATGAGAGAAAGGAAGAAAAGGAAAGAAGGAATGATCAAAGGAAGAAAGGAAGGAAGGGAGGAAGGAAGGTAAGTAGGAAGGAAAGTCAAGTGTGTTTTATAAATACACACAATATAATGCATGTATAGACTGAATGATTCCTGGGACAGGCTTTCAAAGGCATCTTGTCTGTCTCTAAATTTCTTAAAAGGTTTGGTGAGTAGTTGCAACTTTTAGTTGTTAAATAATGATACTAAACTAAGCCTAATGAGATTCTTCCAGCTGAGTTAAGCTGAGCCCTCTGTCGCAGTAAAACTGAACCCAAATACAGAAAAGGAAAAAGAGAACGGAGAGAAGCAGATGAGGAACCTGCTCAGTCTGAAATCCCTGCAGCAGAGCATTGAAGGTGCTGAAGCATTTGCTGCTCTGTAAAATATTTTTCTCCATCCACTTATTTTTACTCATAGGTAAAGTGTTTCTTATATGAAAAAAATCAGTTGAGTCTTTTATTCTGATTCAAAGGTATACATGACAGCATGCCATGTTACTATTATTTTGAGCAAACTGTATTTGTTACTTCAATTAAGAATTTAAAAATAGGCCAGGTGTGTTGATCTTTGCCTGTAATTCTGTCACTGGGGAGGCTGAGGCAGGAGGACTACTGAGAGTTTGATGCCAACCTGGGCTAAACTAAATAGCAAGACCATCTCTCAAAATAAAGAGCTTAAAGCATAAAATTTTTAATCTCACCTTCACTTATTTATTCATTTGATGCTCTTCTTTAAATGGATTAATATTTCTTACCTGTATCATTTTGCAACTCTCTAAAGAACATTTTTTAAACATTTCTTGCAAAACAGTCCCATTGGCAACAAGTTCTCTTTATTCTTGCCTGTCTGAGAAACTGTTTCTTTTCTTAAAAAAAGATTTTCAGGGTACAGATTTCTAAATTAGCATTTTTTTCACTCAAAACTTTATTTCACTACCTTCTTTTCTGCTTTATAACTTGTGCAGAAAAATCAGAAGTGATTCTTATCTTTGTTCCTCTCTAGTGAAGTCTTTTTTTTCTCTCTCTCTTTGGTTTCTTCAAAATATTTATCTTTGGTCTCCTATAGTTTGAAATTTTTATGATCAAAAGTGATAGGATAGTGGCTGACATTGGGGAAATTAGCTGCTATTACTCCTAGGACCGAAAAGACCAAAGGAGAAGAGCGTGGCCGCAGAGCTAGATCCGACGCTAACAGCACCTGTGGTTGATTGGCAGGAGCCGGGACCATGTAGGAAGCGCTGTGCTGAGGAGGCCCAGAGGTGAATCCTCTCTGTTTATCCCATCTTCCCTCCTCATCTCTCCCCAGTGCCTCCTGTTGGCTGATCATAGTCAGAAGCAGTGGCAGGGGAGCCTGGGAAACGCAGAGAGAAAGATGGGCTTCAGTGATACTGGGTATAGGAGGGAGTGGCCAGGCCAGGGAAGGTACCCAAGGGTAAGCAGACAAATGCCCAGCCCACTCCAACATGAAATGCATCCTCCCTCCCCTTCAGCTGTGTACGACTGAAGAAGAAAATGTGGAAGGTTTCAGGTTCCAAATCTTTATATTATCCCACCTTCTCGAGCAAGGTAAATAGAAACAAACCTTTTTATTTCAAAACCCTTCCCAGGGTATTTTGTAAACTAATGAAAATATGCCAAGAGCATATCACAGAACCAGCACCAGGTGAACCCTCCTAGTTCCTGTGCTTCAAACCATACCTCAGAGAGTCATTCTGTTTTCAGTAGAAAATGAAGTAAATAGTAAGAAGAGAACAAATATTTTAACTTCTGAGTATGCATCTGTATAAAATTAAATAAAGCAGAGAGACAGATAGAACAACAGCCAAAGCATTTATCTTTTAGAAATCCTGAAATGCCACTCAGCAAATAATAAGCCAAAAAAAGCAGACATTCATTTTCCTGCCTTTCTGGAGTGTGATTCTAATTCCTTCAATTCAGCATATTTATGTACTGTCTTGCCCTCTCTCCTGCCTTCTCCCAATTCTTTCATCTTTGCAGCATGGTGTTCTTTCACACATGTTGTTCTTGCTTAATAAAGTAATAGCTAACACAATCTGCCCTCTCCACAGGGTAATTGTATTAGTCTGTTGTTATTGATTTTGTCACTAGGGTCTGAGAATCTGCTAATATACCACTGTGGGAGAAAGGGGAGTATGTTCTTACATTTTCCCATAAACCAGATGTTTTCTTTAACTCTTACATCTTTAAAATATTTTTCTCTTAAGGGAAAAGGAGAATTTTAATGAATTTAAGATGCCAATTTTTATTTTCTCAGCATACCACGAGTACACACCCAAATAACTGAGTGTAGACAATTCATGCTTTTGGCTGCCTGAATTTTTGCAGCTCTTATGATAAACTGCACGTATAATTCAAGTAAAATCTGATTCTTAAGAGAACCATATTCTTCTGACTTTCCAGTGATTCCATTTCAATTGCCACTGAAAGCATTATCATTTAAGTATCACTGCCAATATTAGTAGGGTAAAACAATAATTTCATTATTTCACAAACTTTATGGATCAAGGATTCAGGTAAGATTCAGTTGGGGCTGTCACTCGGGATCAGCTGAGTTTCTCTCTCAAAATACATACACATGGTCTCTCCAGCAAGGTAGTTTCAGGGTGTTTAGAATCTCCTAACGATTGATTACTCCCAGAGCAAGAGTCCCAGGGGACCCCGGAGAATGGTGATTTTTTTTTTATGACCTAGCTTCAGAAGTCATGTAACTTTATTACCGACATCCTTTATTACAGTTGTTCTCCGTCAGGAGCAGCTATGCCACAACCCCTGCCCGCAGAATGGTTGGCAATGCCTGAACCCACTTTTAGTTTGCACTACTGGGTGTGGCGAGTCCTGCTGGCATCTAGTGGATCAGACCCAGGAATGACTCTAAATGTTCTCCAATGCCAAGGAGACCCTCAAAAAAGGATTTTGTGGCAAAATATGTCAATAATCTGATGAGGGGAATGCTTCAATAATTCAGGCAGACATCCTAGCAGATTAACAGGGAAGGAACATGGGTCAAAATTCTTGTTGAGAGGAGAGTGAAAAATAATTGACAGGCAGTTTAAAACACTGCTACTAAATCCTGAACATACTTTTATTTTTCCTAACTTAATAACCAAGTCTTTTAATAATTCAATTCCTGTATTTTTTAAAACAAGAGAAGAAACTGTAACAATTTAAAAACTATGTTATGTATCTCC
The DNA here is from genome assembly GCA_004363535.1 of Dasyprocta punctata. NCBI lineage: Eukaryota > Metazoa > Chordata > Mammalia > Rodentia > Dasyproctidae > Dasyprocta > Dasyprocta punctata. The sequence continues at coordinate 9,913 of RJWM01044601.1, read as the reverse complement.
AAACAAGGCTTGGAGGACAGTTCCTGTACCTCTTCATCTGAATCCGCACACAGGACTCTGAGAACATAATTACAAGGTCAACCAACACAGCTGGCCTCAATTCTCTAGGCCTCAATTCATAATTTGATGTGCTTTTATTCATTTTTGATCCTTTTGGTTCCAACCTCTTTTCACTCAATTCACTATCATTCCACTCTAGACAAATGTTATTTTTAGAAATTAGCTCAGTTATATTTAAACGTAAGTTTTAAACTTACTTGACTGAAAAGCAGAGTACATTTATTAAGCCTCTAAGTTAAAGAAATGGAAAAGTAAGATTGTTGGGGTGACAAGGAGGATGCCCTGTGCTTGAGAGAGGTGTCCTCCCAGCATTCAGCCAGCTGTGGATCCCAGGGGCATTTTGTCTCTGTCTCTTCCCGCTGAGGAGCAGCTTTCTCAGGAAGCCCTCTCTTCAGAGAGCCTCCGCACCAGCAGAGTGTTTGAGAAGCAGTAGTTGGAAGCAGTGGGATGTCACTGAGCAAGCTGACCAGTTTTATGTAACAGAAAACAAGATTTTAAAATAACTAGCACCAACAACTTTTTACTTGTTCTCACAAACTCTTTGCTAAAAATCTATACTTCCATTTCTCTCTTTGTTCTGATGGTCTTTTCTGTCATCTTCAGATAACACATCTAATTTTTATCTCCTTTCTTCAGCTGATAAATGGGGGAAATGATCTGGCATCACTCCTGTATTCATCAGATATTTCTGGAGCAGGTATTATATTCCAGGAACTAGGTTGGCTACTAGAGGTTTTAGCAGTGAGGAAGACAGATCCAGAGTCACTGACCGGCTCTGGGTGAAGTCTGCCATCACACAGTTTCCTACAAATTAAAACCAACTCAATAGGGGAAAACATGATTACACAAGTCATAAACAAGGGAAGAATCCATCTATACCTAGGGGTCCAGAAGCTTTTGTGGAGTCAGTAACATCTGGTACCACAGAGTCCACCAAAAAATGTATGTATCAGGAAAAGAAAAACTCTAATAAATATTTTAATACTATAAATTTGTTGAAGCAGTATGAGATTAATACAAGTTACCTTGGCCTTTGCAATTGCAAGACATGCTCAAAGTGGTGGCCATTACCATCTAGACTGATAAAATGTGTGTGCATTATTTTGCTTTCTGTCTCTGTATCTGTCTTTCTGTCTCTTTCTCTCCATATATGTGTGTGTGTGTGTGTATATATATATATATATATATATATATATATATATATATAAATGTGGGAAGATGATATGGCCTTGGGTTTCCCAAGGCAGTCAAGTTTCCTAAGGCTTATTTCTGAGAGTTATAACTATATGGAGACAGACTGGAAAAGACACAAGCCCACCACATCTATCCCTTGAGATTTGTTCAAGGCTAGCTATATTAAGATTACAAGAGGCCAAGAGGCATTATGAAATAATCCTGCTATAGATGCATTCCTACTTGATGAATTCATGACAAATGTAATTTGGTGCTTGTTGATTGATAAAAACTGGGCATTAACTGGTATTATTCAAATGGTAGGAATGCTCTGATCTTGATCATAATTCACAGTCTTCTGATGTTTACCTGCCAGAATCTAACAAAAGTTGAATTTTAATATCTAGCAAGCACTTTAGTCACTGGAATAATACCATGTTTATTTTTATCCTTTGAAAATCAAATAGCTTGTGAAGAATCTGAGATTATTTTTTAAAATGTTATGTAAATGGAATAAATGTTTTAAGCACTAAGGTAGACCGAGATGGACCTCTCCCCCAGATATCCCTTTTCCTAAGTGCCAAACCTTGTGAATATGTTACTATATGTGCTGAAAAAAACTTAGCTGATGTGATGAAGCTAAGGAGACCCTTTTAGATTATGTAGGCCCAATGTAACTGCTGAGGTATTTATACGAAGGAGACAAAATAATTAGGAACAAAGAGAGATGTAATGCCAGAAGCGGTGGTTGGAGTGATGCATCTGAAGATGAAGGACCACAAACCAAGGAATTCGGGTAGCCCCTATAATTGGTAAGGTGAGAAAACAGATTTTCCCTGAGAAAGACTAAAAAGAGTACAGTTCTACTTACTCCTACTTACTCTTTCCAAGACCCATTTTGAACTTCTGACATCCAGAACTGTAAGGTAAAAAAGTTATGAATTTTTAAGCAACTAAGTTTGTGATAATTAGTTATAGCAGCAGCAATGGAAGATTAGTATAATCAATGTGCCTTAAATTGAAAAGCATATGGTATGGTGTGTTACTGTTCATATAACAGCTTCTGTTATGGTTAACAAGCCTTAAAAGGAATCATCATTATGTAGGATGATGCTAATTGAGGTGCATAGAAAGAAATAAGTTGAGCACAGCAAGATAAATAAAATACAGAAAGAGTTATTAACATATATCCAGAAAGGCAAACTAGAACCAAGAGGAGTAAAAATAGATTAAAGAGAAAATTATTATAAACATTATTGGATTGAGGTTCCTGTACTATACAAAAACAACAACTGAGATATAAAGAAGTTAAATCACTTGCCCACTGTCTGGGCATCAAAGCCCCCAATCTATTAGGAGAGACAGAGAGAGGCTAGAGTCAGATGTCAAGAGAAGAAGAAAGATCTGAATGAATGAGAGGTGAACCAAAAGAGAAGGAGCACAGGCATATAAAGGACATCTGAAGCATAAGGCAGCTTCTGCCTAAAACAAGATTTTAAATAACTCTAAACGTGAGAAACCTCTTAGATGGCTTTGGAATATAGGTAGCTCAACAGACAAGCATTGATGTATTCTCACACACACACACAGTGAACACCTGTAATCCGGTATTCCAGAATCTGAAACAGGAGGATCACAAGTTCCATTTCAGCCTGGGCAACTTAGAAACTGAGCAACACCTAGTATTAAAATTAAAAAGGACTGGGGATATAACTCTGTGCATAAGCCCTCTGTTCAATCTCTAGTACTCAGAAAAATAAAAAGGGGATGAGAGTATTTAGCAAAATACTGCTTAGAATATTCCAATACTGAACAAAATGGCACATTTATATGATGAAATACTTTTTGTCCATGTGACGTGTGAACTTACAACTGAAAGTACGGGTGATCTTTTAATAACACTGTGGGAAGGGAACTACATGTAACAGGCTCAGATTCGATTATGCTACTTTGAAAAACTTCAAAAAAATTGAAAACAATGGGCGTATTGGAAGTCCTGCAAGTTGCTATCCTTGTAGGTGAAACAGAGCAGTTTTTAGACAGAAATTAGTTTCTCTTTTTAGATTTCAGGGTACAAACATTCTGGTTTTTAATCTGGGTGCTGGTTACAGAGGTGTATACAACTTGTGGAGATTCGATGAGTTTCATACTTAATTTTGCATTTTTCTGTATAATGCTGTATTTTCTTAAAAAGAAGGAATTGTAATATGCTTCTGGGTTAATAGGGGGTATTGGAAAAATACAGGTTGAATCTGATCTGAGAATCTTGAATTATCTACTGAAGAAAAGTTTGATTTCCAGTTGAAAGAAATCAGGTGTCTGCTTTTCTTGCTTGGGCTTTAACTGTACCATATGTGCCTTTTCCTTGTGTGAGGGAATAAATCCTTGTTGCTTACTACAACTAATTACTAACTACACATCAACTGGATTATCATTTCCATCTCACATAGATGATTCTTTCAGTGAATGGTACATTCATCAAAATAGCAATGGATAACTAAAAATCACATATATCCTAAATATTAACCCATATTAACTGTAAAAGATGATGATTTTGCAGGTTTATGAAGTAAACAAATGTCTGTGTTCAACTGTCTAGTTATTTGTATAAATGTTCCATTATCTAGGTGTCTGACATTCCTCCAATATTTCCCCTGAAATGCTCATTGGATTTTGATTTGTGCTCAAGGCAATTTTGTCTAAGAAAATTTGCTTTGGGAAGATACTACTGGGGTCAATTAAGTTTTTTTGTGTGTGTGCATTTTTTAATAATGCGAATTACAAGTGCAGACAAGTGCTAGGCAGGATTTGAAAACAAAAGTCATAAAAACGTGTTTAAATCAATACTGTCTCAGCCAGTTGTAATGTCTTAGTGTTTAGATTAAAAAGAAAATCTGATCACTAGCATTTAAAATAAAAATTTTAAATTAAAGTTTCAAATATTTTAAATAATAAATTCAAAAATGTAGGATTTTGTATAAGTGTGGGCAGTTGTAGCTTTCTTGCATGAGTGTCTTCAGTTATGTTGACATGGTTGCCTAAATGTCCTGAATTGATTTAAAACGTTTACTTTTCACTGTCATTTTGTTTTTGGAGACCAGCCAGAAGCTGTACATTGCCAGATCTCATGAACAAGGTGGGTGAGAACACACTGTCATTCTTTTATTTGACTGTTACTGTTACAAATGATTTCATCGTTTCATCAGAAGTGCCACAGTAAGACCTTCATGGAAGAGAACTTCTAGAACTGCTTCAGAATGTGGCAAGAATGATGGGGAAAAATGTACTCAAAGTGAGGGGGAGGATTTTGAGGTGAGTTAATGGCAATGTGCTTGTTAATATAATAGTTTTCTAAGTTTTAATTTAAACCTTCACCATATGCTTTTTCAATTTTTATTTTTTATTAGTACTTTTGCAGTACATAATAATTACATTCTTTGTAGGGAGTTGTTATTTGTACATGACCCATTTTAATTATTTTCTCATTTCCTTTTCCTCCTCTCCCTTCCCATTTCCTCGGTCCCTTCCCTTTTGCAAGATTTATTTATCTATTTCTATCTTTTATTTTGCTTTTTATATTTTGGTTTGGTCATATAAGAAAAAACAGGCAATATTAAAGCTTATGTATCTGATTTATTTCATTTCATATTATTAGTCTCAAGGTGCATCCATTTTCTTTTTTTTATTTTTATTTTTAAGGGAAGAAAAAAAAGACATATATCACAAAGACAGCAAGCAAAAGAGACAAACAAATGACTAGAGTAAATGCACAACAGTAACATTACAAAACCGGATGATAGAAACTTGACAATGGTTACAATATTGCATATTGTTATTTTTAAAATGGTTACTTACATTAACAGATATAGACATGTAAAATTGACCTAATGATATAAGTATTAATTGTTCTTTCTCAATAACAAATACATTCAGCAGCCATTTTCCAACAGTTCACTTAAGTTTATTCTTTTTTATGGCACAGTTGTACTCAATTATGTACAAATGCCACACTTTCTTCATCTATTCATCATTCAATGAATACATAGGACACATTCAAGATTTAGCTGTTACAGATTGTGCTGCTATAAACACAGTTGTGCGTGTATCATCATAATAAGATGCTTTTAACTCTTTTGGGAAGATACCTGAAAAGGGAATATTGATTTGAATGGAGTTTCTCTTGATTTCCATAATGTACTTCTTTACATCCCCACCAACGATGTAGAAGGGTGCTTTTTTCCCCATAGTCTCTGTAGCATTTGTTATTGTTTGATTTCTTTATAGTAGCTATTCTTTGTGGAGTAAGATAGAAACTCAGTATTGCTTTGATTTGCCTATCTGTAATAAGAAGAGATGTTAACCGTTTTTTTCATGTACTGATTGGTCATTTGCACATTTAAACTGACCTACTGCTGTATTGAATTTGATTATTATTCTAGGAGTCTTTTGATAGATTTTTTGGTGTCTTCTATGCAAAGAATCATGTAATCTTCAAATCATGATAATTTAATTTAATATCCTTTTATTTTTCTCTTGCCTAGTTGCTCTGGCTAATATTCTGGCTACTACATTGAACAGGAGTGGTGACAATAGAGCTCCTTGCCCTGTTAGTAATGTTAGAGAAAAGCTTTTAGTTTTTCCTCATTTAATATGTTGGCAGTAGATTTTTCATGACTAGCTTTAATCGAATTGAGATAAAGTCCTTCCACATCTATTTTTTCAGGATTTTACCATGAATGAATGTTGAATTTTGTTGAAGGCTTTTCTTCATCTATTGAGATGACCAAATGATGTTTGTCTTTTTTTATGTTTATGTGATGTATTACATTTCTTGACATCCATATTATTTTGGATTATATCTAAATATTCTCCAAAGTTTCATGTGCTTTTAAGTGGGGTTTTTGGGAGGTGATTGTATCATGGAGGTGTGATACTCAGTGAATTAATCCACTCAAAAATTTTAGCTAAATGTGATTTGGGAGTGCCATACCATGAGCTGATTCTCTTCTGCCATGCCCTTCTCTCATGCCACCATGCCTTTGAACCAGCCCACTATGGAGTGAAACCTCTACAAACTGTAAGCCAAAACAAACCTTTCCTCCTTAGAATTAGGAGTGTCAGAAATTGTATCTCAGTGACAAGAAAATAACTAAAATACATATGTTGAACTGCATTTGCATCCCTGGGATGAAGCCTTCTTGATCATAGTGTATGATTTTTTTTGTGATGATCTGTTGCATTCTGTTTACCAATATCTTTTTGAAGATTTTTGCACCTATGTTCGTTAAAAAGATTGGCTTATAGTTCTCTTTTTTGTTAAGCCCTTGTCTGGTTTTAGAATCAAAGTAATGCCAGCTTCCAGGAATGACTTTGAGAGTACTTCCCTTTCATTTTTATTAAATAATTCAAGGCATTTTGGTACAAGATGTTCCCTGAAGTTATACAATTAGGCATTGAATCTATTGGGTCCTCAGCATTTTTTTTTTTAAGTCACTATTTCAGTTTCATTACCTGTAACTGAATTACTCAGGGTTCTCATCTTTTTTGTTCAAATTTGGTAGTTCATACATATCTAAGAACTTATTCATTTCATTTGAATTCACAAATCTATTGGGGTACAAGTTTTCAAGGTAGTTAAAAACCTGAATTTCAGCTATAACCACTGTGATTTCGCCATTTTCATTTGTAATTGTATTGGTTTGGGTCTTTCCTTTTTTTGTTAAGATTGCCTAAGTGTATGTCCATTTTATTTATTCTTTCAAAGAGCCAGATCTTCAATTTATTAATACTGTATTTTGTTTTTTTGGTCTCAATCTCTTTAGTTTCTGCTTTGATCTTTATACTTTCCTTCCTTATACTGGCTTTGAATTTGGATTGTTTCTGTTTTTATAGGACCTTGAGGTGCATCATTAGGTTATTTATTTGGGCTTGCTCTGATCTTCTGATGTGGGCATTTGCAGCAATAAAATTCCCTCATAGGATTGTTAGCATTGTGTCCCACAAGTTCTGGTGTGTTACACTGGTATTATCATTTGAGTCTAGGAATGGTCTAATTTCATTTCTTCTGTTACCAACTGTTTATTTAAGACTCTGCTGTTTACTTTCCATGTGTTTGCGTAGTTTCTATAGTTTCTTTTGCCATTGACTTTAGTTTCACTGGGCTATGTTCTAATAATATATGTGAATTTATTTTGAAGTATTTATATTTACTTAAGCATGCTTAATGGGATTTTTTTGGTCTATTTTGGAAAATCTTGTATGTCCTGCTGAGAAGACTGTGTTTTCATTCTCTTGTTGTGTGGGACACTCTGTAGATAGATATTAAACACATTTTTTCTGAAGATTTAGTCAAAGCTGGCATTTTTGTTTTATTTTAGTTCATTTGAGAGGGTGTCTCACTATGCAGTTTAGGCTGGCATTATACTCATTATATTGCTGAGGCTGATCTTGGCCTCATGGTGATCCTTCTGTTTCAACCTCCTGAGTGCTAAAATTACAGGCACACACCACCATGCCCAGCTATCTGACATTTCTTTGTTGAATTTTGTCTAGTTATTTAGTTGTGACAGGGGTACTGTAATTGTGTTGAAGTTTATCTGATCATTTATGCCCAATAGTGCTTCTTTTTTTTCAATGATGTTGGATGCATCAATGTTTAGTGCATATATATTTATAATTGTTATTCATTGTATGTTTTATCACACTTCATATAGGAACATCTCTCTCTCTCTCTCTCTCTCTCTCTCTCTCTCTCTCTCTCTCCCCTCTCTCTTTCTCTCTCTGTCTCTCTCTTTTTCTTGTTACTGGGAATCGAAATCAGGACCTCACTCTTGCCAGGCAGGCATTTGTACCACTGAACTATATCCCTGGCCCAGAAACATCTCTTAAACCATTTAACTATGCCTAAATGACCCTGAGCAGAGAGTGAAGCAGAAAAAAATGCAACTCGGTTAGAAGGCGGTATGAGAATAGATTGGAAAACAGTGACAAGTGACTTATAAATGCAAAGAAATGGTGTTGTGTATTTATAAATAGTATGAGTGAAGGACAAGCAGAACATAACTTTAGGTGGTCAAGAAGTATTCAATAGAACATGGTGATGACTGATGTGGGAAGTGAGAGAGTATTCACTTTCTCTAGTTCACATAACTGGGGGAACTTTGGTGTCATCAATTGAGATGTACAATAAAAAGCAAACTATCTTGAATCAAAAAAGGCAATAGATACCCAGAAAGCAGGAGATAATTGGGATACCAGCTATGAAGAGCTCAGGAGAGACAACTGATATCAAGATATGGAAAGCACCAAATTCCACCACTTGTTTTTTTTTTAAGAGAAAGAAATAAGACACATATAAGACAAAAAGCAAAAGAGACAAACAAATGACTAGAGTAAAGGTACAACAGTAGCATTACAGGTTTACAAAACAGTATGATGGAAACTTGACAATGGTTGCAATATTGCGTATCATTATCTTCAAAATGGTTGTTTCCATTAACAGATATAGACATGTAAAATTGATCTAACCATATGAGTATCAATTGTTCTCTCTAAATAACTAATACATTCAGCAATATGTTCACTTTTGTTATCTTACATATACATACACACAGATTTATATCTTTTCTTTTTCCCTGCCCTCTTTCCCCCTTTTCCCTTCGCAATTACTTTTGCTATTTGAGCTTTTTGTTACCCTTACGTAGGATTTTTTACAGATTTTGGATCATATATACATTTTCAGTTTCTTACACTAGGGAGACAGTATGGTATTTACACATGTGGGTTTGATTTATTCACTTATGAGTATGGTCTCAAGTCGTGACCATTTACTTATAAAAGTCTCAATGCAATCTTTCTAAACAGCTGAGTGGTACTCCATTGTATAAAAATGCCACATCTTTTTATCCAGTCTTTAATTGATGGGCATTTGGGTTGTTTCCAAGATCTGGCTATTACAAATTGGGTTGCTATAAACATGGGTGCACAGATATCACTGTGGTATGATGTTTTCAATTCTTCTGGGAAAATGCCCAGAAGTGGGATAGCTGGGTTGAATGGTATCTCTAATCCTAGCTTCTTGAGGAATCTCCACACTGACTTCCATAGTGGTTGCACCAGTCTACACGCCCACCAACAGTGGAGAAGAGTTCTTTTTTCCCCACAGCCCCTCCAACTTTTGTTGTTGGTTGATTTTTTAATCTTGGCCATTCTTTCTGGAGTGACATGAAATCTCAGCATTGTTTTAATTTGCATTTCCCGAATGACCATTGATGTTGAACATTTTTTCATATATTTATTCGCCATTTGTATTTCCTTCTCTGAGAAGTGTGTATTCATCTCAGATGCCCATTTTTGGATTGGGTCCTTGAATTTTAAGGGCCTGATTTCTTTTAATTCTTTATATGTTTTAGGTAGAAGTCCTTTGTCTGATGGACAATTGGCTAAGATATTTTCCCAGTTTGTGGGTTTTCTTTTTACTCTGTTGGAGATTTCCTTTGACATGCAAAAACTTTTTAGTAAGATGAGATCCCAGTTGTTGATTCTGGGAAGTGTTTCCCGTGCAATTTGATTTTTGTTCTTCAACTCTCTGCCTACTCCTATGTCATCAAGATTTTTACCTGCTCTGTCTTCTAGTAAGTTTAATGTCTCTGTTTTAATATTCAGATCTTTGATCCATTTT